>JAVTVY010039039.1:0-160884 GCA_036873755.1 Hanleya hanleyi | reverse complement strand
AAAATAGTCTATATCGGGAATACCTTGCTAACGGAGAAGAGAACTCCATGGAAACACATTAAATAAAAATATGTAAAAATATACGCTGTGCAAAGAAAAAGAATTATTTTGAACCAAAATGTAATGAATGTAATCGCGATATTATAGGTACATGGAAAACTCTTAATCAACTGCATTATCTCGGTTTTTCATTGTCAATGGAAATGAAATTTCTGATGACAAAACCATAGCCGATAAGCTTAATGAATATTTTAATACTTTTGTTTTTAAATTTGACACGTCACGTGAGCATACCGTCGCGGTAAACGGAGATTGAGCTGTTTGAAAACGTCACAGAACAATCATGAATACTACAGTTGCATTGCACATGGCGGGATGTATGAATGCAATTCTATATTTCTTGTTTCGAAGCATGTATATACTCTTGTGAATACGTTATTTACAAGATGTTATTTGCCAGATTTCTGTACTAAAGGATGTTCTGAAACATCGACTTGAAAGTGTTTTCGGTGAAAAATTACGTCACTGTGAGCTTGAACAAAAGACATAATGTGGTGTGGCAAGTTTTAACTCCCTTGCCTTAGCGGTAATAATTTTAGGGAGGTGGAATCATCTACCTCCTCCACAAGCTGCGGTACACCCAAAATCGCCCAGACCTGATAGGGATAAACGGAATTAGACAAAAGTTTCGAGCATACCTTACTTTGCCACCGCTATGATATATTTATCAAATCTTAGAAACTTCCAGTGAAAGCGCTTGGTGGCCTAGGATTGTCGAATGTTATTCTGTGAACATGCTCTGTGCGATTGAAGTTACATTTTTACACAGGATCCAACAAATGCTACTATGCGCGACGAGAGAAAGGCTTTCGTTTTTATAGACTCTGAGATATAAATCAAAATCGATTTCCCACTTAAAATTACTTTGAATCTAGTGAAGTGGAATTATCCCAGAATTCAATTCTGCCGATCTAATAAACTAGAGTGTTGGAATGAAATCGTTTTCTCGCGTCTGTTGTTTGTCTCGAGTACTAAATACTTACTTTGCTCAAAATAATTATTCGCTGTCATGTTTGTCAGTTCGTGGGAGAAAAAGGGCAAAACAATCTGTCACCAAAGCAGAGAATCGCATTGTGTTAACAATGTCAGGTAGAGCTGGCTCTATAATGTGACAGCCTTTTAACCAGTTGGAAATCGAAAAACAGTTAAATGTTCAGGGCGGAAAATAGGTCAGGGTGTTGTGAACCCAACACCGCCTAGGGCTGGTAGAGTAAAGATTAAGACTCATACGTCATCAAGGTATAATAGCCAGGTACATTCCCTTCATCAAACGGTTGATGCTCTCGGTTTAAGATAACTGTGTCTTCTGAATATCAAATACGCCTAACGGATTTACCACAGTCTGGTAATTGACTTTCTAGTATTGCCAGCATGCGTCTGAAAAATCGATATCTCGATATAGTGGCTAATTGTGTTGCTCTCCCCTCGGTTAGCCACACATCTCGAGGAGAAATTCTAAGATCCCAGATCAACAGGTTCAAGTGTCATCAGTATATGTATAGCTCCTGTTCAACCAGCTTCATTGTTTTATAAGCCGGAATGAAGCAGATGATGGACGTCGCGATATTTGCTGGAACGACAAAAATAAAAGCTGACTTTCTGTGCCTTTTTAGTTTATCATATTGGAGTCATTTTGCATACCCCCTCTCACCCAATTCAACATGTGAATGTCTCGATCGTTATATTCGAACATTAAAATCCACCAACATTACATGTAAGTTTGGACTACTGTATACTTTAAATAGTGCGTTCTTTTTAAATATGTCGATTTCATTGATAGCGGAGAAAACATAACAACATAATCAACATAAAGGACCATTCTAACTTGTTCTTACTCCCAATGGCAATTCACTTCTGGTGATCACATACAGTCTGTTTCTAATGGTCGGCACTTGATGAGGTGTTTTCATCTATGTGTATCTATATGACTGAACCATCGAACAACCTCCCGCCTAAACCATTAGTTCTGGTGATTGTTTCCAGGAACGTTTGACTGAGGACTCCGAATGTGTCGGGCTGTATACAAAAGTACAGCACACTCCTTTCGCAAAGGCTCGTTACCGATGTTAACTGGCTATCTAGTTTTATTGGAGGCATCCAGGGAGTAAAGAAAAGAAGAATTGAGGATCCCCAAATCGGCTCCATGGCTACATCGAGCTCACAATGATCAAGTTTTATAACAAATTTTAATTGAAACAGAACGAGTATTAAATCATATATATCTTACTCAGCGTTTTCCTGTCCAGTCGCGTTGAACAGCACACTACATCTCTCCCCCACATTTCAACCTATATTTCCATATTCATTTCCCCGCCAAATTTGAACCGATATTTCAATATTGACAGCAACCTGAAAACATAATCTCACCACGACTGCGAGAATAGACGAGACAAACTGTAGTGGTGATTGGGTTCGGCGCGAGCCAACATTGACAGTGAAGGCCATACCGAGTGAACAAATGTGTCTGCTCTTGCTCTCGCGCCAGCATATTATACTCACGATATACAATCGATTCGGTACTCTTCCACTTTTGTAGGTATAAAAGACTCCGTTCGGCGTCATCTGGCTGGTCGTGTTTGTGGTTCCTGGATAACGACATCAACTATTATTTTATCATAACTGTATTTCGCGAAACAGTAGGCATGTTGGTGGTTATACCATACTCGCGTATTACATAGTTTCGTCATTCAAGCAAATGGACTGTGAAAGATACTGCTCCTCACAACCTATACACGCGCGTTTTAGGTGGAAGTTTATGAGCTGCCGTTTATGACAATATTATACACGGTGTATATATATAATGGAGCATGGAAATATGGTGATAATGAATGAATATGGTGTGAATTGGGTGGTTATATTGGAAATGTTGTTTTATTTAAAGTTACAAAATATGGGATAGTTTTATCATATATTGTAACATTTGTGGCTATGTATATGAAATGTTATTTATATAGGAGTAAAATGCAAACTAAAGTAGTTTTATATGTATATGAACATTTGCTAAACATATAAACCGATTGAACGTATATAGTGTAAACTTATATTGAACGTATATAGTGTAAGCGGATATATATAGAACAACTGAATACGGCGTATTTGATACGGCGTATTTGACAAAGACGCTTAACGGATATGGCAGGCGGAAGTATGCTGTGAGCATGCACGTTGTGCTCGCGCAAAGCATTGCGGTTCCAGTTCCACGATAACAGTGACCATTGACTGATTTCCGCTCTCAAACTAGGGTCTCCGACACAATCCAACGACTCGACGACTTGGTTGCCAGTCAACAGT
This sequence comes from Hanleya hanleyi, assembly GCA_036873755.1. Taxonomy (NCBI): domain Eukaryota; kingdom Metazoa; phylum Mollusca; class Polyplacophora; order Lepidopleurida; family Hanleyidae; genus Hanleya; species Hanleya hanleyi. The sequence continues at coordinate 157,533 of JAVTVY010039039.1, read as the reverse complement.
GGCCAGTGCCATATTAAAATTTGCGAATAGAGAGAGGTCAGCCCGTCGCCGCTTTACGGTGGCCCATAGACGACATGCTATATTTTTTTTAGTTTTGAGTTTATTTTACTTCTAGGTTTCATTTTTGTCGGGTTTACCAAGGGTAAACCCTACATTAGTATCACTTTTCAGTTTTTCTTTTTTCTTCTGCACATGTGTAGTTTTGATCTCCTGCCCGGAGACTGTTCTCATTTGATGCCCCTTACAGCATTCACAACAGGCCTCGCACAAGCCATGCAATTCCAGGCGCTAAGAGTAATGGAATTTCGTTGAAAGGACATGGAAAGTCAGAGGAAATATATGTACAGAGTCCGGGAAAATGAGTGGAAAAAGCTAAGTTATTCTCTGAAGTTCAGCGAAATTTATTGCGGAATAAAAATCCAAACAGCCGTGAAACGTGTTTGCTGGTGACCCTTCGCCAGATTGGAACGAGGTCAGACAGCTCATTTACATATTTTGTGTAGTCCATTGGTTGAACTAAACTCGTGACTGTTTCCCGCTGAATTAATATTCATATTCTGTGACGTGTATTGGTCGAGGTCATAATGTCGACAGCTGATTGGCTCACGCTCTTGACATCTGTACTAATTTACGTATCAGAACAGTCGCCATTTGAACTGGTCAAATTGCAGTCGCCATTGTTCGTTGGTTTGGAATTTAGCTTTGGGCTAATTTTGCCGATGCCGGGAAAATGCAAATTTAGTGAACATTGCTGAGACTGGATGATTATAACTGTGGTTGTCCCGTCACGGTGAGAGGACAGCAACGTACACGGTGTGTCAAACAAATGTGGATGTGTCCAATATCGGCGATGGTCCTTTACGGAGCCATACAAAAATTACAGGATACACAAACTTTACACACATATTCTTGAGGTTGTTCTATAACTATATGGCACTTTATGAATTATTATTACGAATATGAATTTTAATATTTTTGAACATTTTTCAATCTTTGGTAAGCTACCTTACAACAAAAGTTATGATTCATATATAGTGCAAGATCACAAAGATGATCTTCACTTTAGATAGGGAATCGTCCTCAATGCGTTTTTGATACACACAGCTGGTGGGGCTAATTTTTGTCTAAAAAGCACCAAATTGACCATTTGAATAGATAAAGATAAAGAATAATCAAGACCTACAGACAAACACAACCAGACTTACAGTGGTTCAAACCTGCCGTATTTTACACTTTTCGGTGCATTTACAGTCGACATTTTCTCTCCAAAATTCTCGTTGCAAAATTATGACACCTTTAACCAAAATCATATTTATACTTATTTGTTGGTCAAAATAGCTAAAATTGGTTTTGGTTAAAGGTGTCCTATTTTTGTAACAAGAGAAAATCCGCACCGAAAAGTGCCTAAAAATACGAAAATAAGCCAACTTACCAACTTTAGTGAGCCATAAATCCGTGTTCGTGCATCTGCAGTCCTTCATTATTTCGGGTCTTATAATTCAGCATGAAGGCTGTACAAAATAGTCCATTTCATATCCCTTTGATAAAAGTGAAAGTTTGGCCCTTCAAACCGAACAGCTTGAGGACGATTCCCTATGTCAAGCGAACACCACCATTCTTCCCAAATATGGGACTAATAAACTCCTCTGATGCAAGTAAACCCGACATCAGTACTTCAAGTACTTTGATTTTGTGTTAGGTTTTTTTTTTTTTTTTTTTTTTATTTTTAGGTTGATTTCTTTAGTTTTCACCCGGGTGGAAACGTTTCCACCTGGGTGAAAACCTTCTCACCCGGGTGAAAACCTGGGTGAGAAGGTTTTCACCTGGGTGAGAAAGTTTCCACCCAGGTGAAAATTCACGTGATTGTGCCATCGTTTTCGTTCCCTTGCACTGACATTTCGGCAAAATGGAGGGTGGTTCGTTCAAAAGTATAGATGATCTCAAACTGTCAAACTGAACTTTTATGTTTGCTCATGCAATCGATAAATGATATTTCACGTCTGGCATGTTTTATATAAGTTGTATTTTCAAACCCGAGCTCTCTGCGTACACACGAGCTTGTCATGTCTGAAAAAAGAAAACTAGGCCAAGTATAATCTTGTGCACGGACATTCTGCTGCGGGGTGGGTTCGAGAATGACCGTTTTTTTCCACAAAGCCAGTTACCGTCATTTAAATTGCACTGTAAGGTTATTTGTGTATCTGCACTGCAGAATTGTATTGCCCCGCATCATCCAGTGATTCACAGAGTTCGGTATAGCTAAAATCGAATAGTCAGATCGCGCAAGTCAAACCGCCTAAGACGAATCGTCCAACGTTCTGTGTTAGATCGCCCAATGTAGATTTTGGTGCTTAATGAGGCTGGGTTTTTTCCATTCGTACTAGGGTGAGGTTTAGATTCAGAGATACCGTGCTGGAGATCCGTTCTTGGATCTTGGATTGGGGGGCAGGGTGAAGTGGATGGGTGTAGCATCAAGTATGCTATCTGAATATATCAGCATATGGGATTGAGCGAGGCTTAGTTTGTGAGATACAAGGTAGAGCTCAAGCTTTAACAAAACATGAAATTTTATCTTGGAATGTTGACAACCAGCCAGGCAACGAAGCAGCCAGCCCGCAAACCAGTCAGATTTTCGCAATCCGTCTAACAATTGGTTAAAATAAATACTAAGTCCAACGGATGCACATGAAACTCACTGAATATTATTTATATTTCAGGCTTGTTAGACATATTAACATCAGATACTCCTGCATTTGACACTGACCGGCTCAGCTGCCAAATGTGTACAGCACAGGCTAAATATTGCTGTGCGCTGGAGTCACTTATATAAGCTTACATTAGAAAGCAGAAAACTCAAAATCAGTTTAACATGGGCCGTAATGGCTGACGCAGACGATTCTGAGCCATACAGCAGAATGGATTCAGGAGAAAGAAATGGAGATCCTATGAATACTATCGTATAACAGGTCTACCGTAAACACCGGTTAATGGATCTAATTACATTTAGTTAATTTGATAAGGTTCAGACATCTTATCCCGGATCGTACCAACGAGCCGAAACAGAAACTCTTATCAACGAACCGAAACAGAAACACAAATTGCTTCTATACTATTTCTTCCTTTCTTCGCTGGGGTTTGAGATCAACATTAGGTTCAAGCTAATACGAAAGCAATAATTTTACTTTGAGAATCAGTCCGAAGTATTTGTCTAGGATTATCTAAACTCTATCCTATCTCACTAATATTATCCTAAGATGTGGATGGCTTGGGGAAAAGCGCGAGTCAAGGGGAGGTAAGCGTCTAGTCGGGCATCGTTTAGAAAAGGAGACTAACAGTTGAAGCTGGTCTTTTTCATCTATTATGTTTCTCCAACGTCCACATAACTAGTGTGAGACTCAAAACAGTCACGAGAGACAACACACAAGGTCAACATTTATCAACTTAACGTTTATTCTCTCGTTCGTCATTTCTCACTATTAGTCCCATTGATGATTTTTAACCTAGCCTCATCCTGAGCTGTGATAGGCGCGACTCCATCTCCATCGTATGTGTTTAGCCTAATGAGATTTAAATGTACAATGATCGTATTTGGTTACCCTATCAGGCATCAATTAGAGGTATCAGGACAAATCTAAACCTCCCCCAACTAAATAAAAAAAACTCAATAAGCTCCAAAAACTACATCGGCCGATCCGACACAGGGCGTTGGACGATTCGTCTTAGGCGGTTTGACTTCGCGATCTGACTATTCGATTTTAGCTACCGAATTCTTTGAATCACTGAATGATGCGGGGCAATACAATTTATGCAGATTATACGGGGCCTAATTTTCTCTTTTCAGACATGACAAGCTCGCAGAGAACACGGGTTTGAAATTACAACTTACCGGTATATAAAACCCGCAAGACGTGAAACAGTTTGACAGTTTGCGATCATCGATACTTTTGAACGAACCACCCTCCATTTTGCTGGAATGTCACTGCAAGGGAACGAAAACGAGGGCACAATCACGTGAATTTTCACCTGGATGGAAACCTTCTCACCCAGGTGAAAACCTTCTCACCCAGGTGAAAACGTTTTCACCCGGGTGAGAAGTTTTTCACCCAAATAGAAAAGTTTCCACCCGGGTGAGGAGGTTTTCACCCAGGTGGAAACATTTCCACCCGAGTGAAAACTAAAGAAATAAACCTAAAACAAAACAAAAATGAAACCTAACACAAAAAATGAAACCTATAGAAGTAAAAAAAATAAACTCAAAACTAAAAAAAAAATTAGCATGTCGTCTATGGGTCACCGTAAAGCGGCGACGGGCTGACCGTCCTCTATTCGCAAATTTTTAATATGGCACTGGCCACTGTTGACCGGCAACCAAGTCGTCGAGTCGTTGGATTGTGTCGGAGACCCTAGTTTGAGAACGGGAATCAGCCAATGGCCACTGTTATCTTGGAACTGGAACCGCAATGCTTTGCGCGAGCACAATGTGCATGCTCACAGCATACTTCCGCCTGCCATATCCGCCTGCCATATCCGTTATTAAGCGTCTTTGTCAAATACGCCGTATCAAATACGCCGTATTCAGTCGTTCTATATATATATATCAGCTTACACTATATACGTTCAATATCAGTTTACACTATATACGTTCAATCGGTTTATCTGTTTAGCAAATGTAGAGTGTATATAATTGCACCGCTCTTCATGTATATATAAAACTACGTTAGTTTGCATTTTACTCCTATATAAATAACATTTCATATACATTGCCACAAATGTTACAATATATGATAAAACCATTCCATATTTTGTAAGTTTCAATATAACAAGATTTTCAATATAACGACTCAATTCACACCATATTCATTCATTATCACCATATTTCCATGCTCCATTATATATATACACCGTGTATAATATTGTCATAAACGGCAGCTCACAGAAGTTCGAAAAATTCAACTAAGAAGTGAACTGTTTTTACTTTATCCGATTAGACCACCTGGTATATCTTTGGTGCATCTAGCGGGATAAACATATATCAAATTATAATTCAACGGATATACATGATATCGGAAATCGAGGTACAACAGCGCAGCATGTTCCGGTTCTACCATCACACTGTTTGGGTTGTCATCTTGATGTGTTTTATGGTTACTGGTTTGTTTTGTGCTATGAAAAATAAGAAAATAAAATAAAGATATGTACGCCACAGAAAACGAATTTGGAGAGAAACCTTTCAACACTCTGAGATAATCCTTCTATACCTCCAAGAGGGGGAGCACCGCGTTCAGATGCACCATAGTTTATATGACGTAATAATGATTTCCATCAGTGATGCTTTTCTACTAGTAGCTATTGGTGACTGTACAATAGGTCCCATTGCAGAACGGTTAGGTTATAGTGTGGTACATGTACCAACAAGTAACTGATCGGTGACCTCTGCGTGACCACACATTTCAATTATGGTACCGATCAGTAACTGACCAGTAGCCTTCAAGTCAGAACGGCTCAGCCCTGCAAAAAAAATATAACCAATTTGAATTGCATTGATTCACTAAAATTGAAACAATAAAATTCAGCAATTGGCATTCAAAATAGAAGAGTACTAAATAGATATTCTTCGATGTTACCGATTGTACAATTTGGTGGGAATATGTGAGTGACTGAGTAGGATTTAACGTCGTTTTCAACAATTGTTCAGTCATACCATGACGGTGCCTACATGTGCCAGGATACAAGAGCCCCCCACAGTTCCTATTATCCTGGATACTGGTCAGTCCACCCAGAACAACACCTATCCAAGTATAACCCCAGCTCAACGTTACTTTCCTTCGATGTTTTCTCCCGAAAAAAACCCTCAAACATATAAATATCATAAGCATCGAGGCTTAGTACGGAATACGAGAGTACGAGTTGCTGTTTTAATTTTGATTTAAATGATGAGATAAAGTTGATGCTTTAAATTAATGAAGGCAACTTGTTCCACTCCCGAGATCCTTTCATTTTGAGAGATTAAATTAAAGATTTGAACGATAAATTGGTCTTCGAATATTAGACAGATGTCCCCTAGTGTTGTATAGTTGAGTGAAATTAGACGAATGTACCGCCAAAGATCTTGAACGCTACGCTCGTATTTTGCTATCAGCATGCGAAATGTCCCCAAATTTGAGAAAATCTGAGTGGAGGTACTCGGTGGTATGGTGGTTTTACAAGTTTTGGCAATAACGTTTTGTGACGTTGATTAAAATCGTCACATTTTACAGAGGATCTTGTGACAACAGACTGGGAAATATCTTATATAATATAAACACTGGAACACACAACTAACAGAAATAGAGTAGTTATCTTTCTGAATAATCTACCTGTTCTTCTTCAACCAATGATGGGCAGTTCATTTACGAAATGTTATTACAGAGGACAGCGAAACTTGGTTAGCCTCACTGCCACAGCAATACTGTAACACATTATTCGACTTTCAACGATGTTCCTTTATAGCGTTTGAGCTCATGTATGTTCTCAAAAGCTTGCTGTGTGTACCGCGGTGGCTTCTTGGGGGAGAAGAGCATAAATCTGTTGGCTATGGCACTCCTCTGAGTGGGACAGATCTTCTTGTGACTGGTCAGTTCTAACATATATACATGTAAATATATATTTTATAGTCTGATTTATGTTTCTGTATTTATAAATATATGGAAACCAAGCATTCCACACCTGTAGAAAAGTCTTGATAATATACAAGAGAAAGCACCGGTTCACATCAAAATGCGATGAGAATATATGTCAGGACCCGAATTCCTAAACACAAAACCACCAATATATCAGAAACAATGATTCTCCGAATAAGAAACTGGGCTCAGATCTGTGAAGTTGAGGGCCTGCAAATTGAGAGTGTTCATAAACAATGATAGGGTGGCAAAAAGTAGTGAACATATATGAAATATAAGATCAAATACCTAGTTCTTGGATTATGGAATTGTTCAAATGTGATCCACTAAGATTGCCATAATGAGAGGTCTTCGTCTCGCTGACCATATTTGCTAGTTTGTGTCCGTTCTTGATTTGTCCGTTTTTCCCCGAGTCTTCTCCTTTCTTGCAAAAGTAATTTTGAAAAAGTATAGATACAAACCCATCATTATTATTTCGTTTCTCTTCAAATTAATCTGTTATTAATAGCCAATCAGATTTCGTGGCTCTACATTAATGAGAGATGAGTAATAATTACTTGCTAGACGTTACATTCTCGTGATACTAATGGATAGTTTTTCTGGTCACGTTCAGCTTTTGTGATTTCCAACTGGTCCAGTTCGATAACAAGCACACTTGGGTATAATAGTACCTTGTGACTGATTAGATCTCTCAGACACGCCCTTATAATCTTGTGATTTAGAAAGGAGCCACCTAACCACTTTCGTTTCTCTTTATAATATATGCAATACAATATCACATCCAATAATATTTCTGAGTACCGGTACCGGTCCTTTTATCAGAAATTCTCTTTGTGTCCAGGCTCTGATGTAATATGAATTGTGATTGGCTGAATGTTCCTTGACTTGCTATTCTCAGTTTTGATTGATGCATCTTGTTCATGGGCGCTAATCGTTTTAGGCAAATGTGGTCGGAAATATAGATGTAAATTATCCGCCGGTTTCGTCTTTAGGGATGTATGCGATTAACATAAACGAGGACGGCCACGAATAATTAACAAACAAGAGTATGCCGAGGACAGACACCGACATGTAAGTATACCGACGTTGGCCGATATTTATTGTGTTGTGTTGCTTGTTGAAAACAGGATCTTGGATAACAATAACAACAACAACATCAACAACAACGTGTTGCAATAGTCCGCACTCGAAGGAAATGAAGCGAGTGGAGGAATGATGGAAATGTCGGGGATATGTCTAAGGGGAAAGGGAGGCATATGTCGGGGTGATGGGCTGCAAATTAGCCAGTGCTGGCAAATTCAATAGCCACAAGATTTGACAGCGCTTGTTTGCACCTTTAACTGCAACCAAGTTTTCATGTCGGAGTTCCTTTCGTCACTACGCCATGCTGCTTCTATATTCAATTGCATGTACAGCCCCAGTCACAGTGACGTCTTTTTCAAAAAGGATTTTTTTGGGTCGGTTTTTCATTTTTTGTTTGTTATCTATGTAATTTGTCCACAAAAACTGGATCATAAATTAGTAAATATTAAATCTGATTTGAAATGAAATAGATTTTGTCCGCTTTTTCAGTTCGAAAAAGATGACGAAAGCATAACTTTTCTGGTACCGTACATGACCGCCATTTTGAATTTACCCAAGGTCCTCTGCTCGAGGGTTATGCAAATAGGCTCGAAATGACCCCAATATGTCGGTTCTCAATTTTCTTTTCGCTTAGGAGATAGCGCAGAAAGTTTGGTATTTCGTCTTAATGCGCTCCCACTTGCAAAAAATGCAATAAAGCATCGTTTAAACCAAAGGTTTAACGGCACACTCGATTGACACAATTATTGGAGAGTCTATCTCACAAGCCGGGTTGTCACAGGAAAAGTTATGGGCCAAGACTTTCCGACCGACAGGGGTGAAATTAACTATCGGTAAAGGCCATGACCCCAAGATTGTCATAACATTGGGGAGATGGAAAACAGACGGTGTGTTTTATAAAGATAATGTGCATTGTTTGTTCCTGATAACATCCTCAGCAGACATTGTTAATTCACGTTTTGCATTCTGACTGACTCTTATTCTGGTTAATGTACAGTGGAGTACAGCTCACGATTCAATATGAACAGTACGGTTGATACATGTTCAGTTTCCATCATCTTGCTCACTATTTAGGCATATTTGTATTGATAAAGTTATTAATTTTTTCCTGATTTGTTCATTTCTGACTGACAAAAGTGTGCTTTGGAAACTGTAGTCCGTACAAACTGACAAGACTCTGTAGTTGGTGAAGTATCTACTGTAACACCTACGTCAATAGTTTTGTCTGGTGAGTTCGGTTATTATCAGACAGCCAAGAGTTGGGTTCGGTTTCATGTGTCGTAGATATTGGCGAATTATGTTATAGGTGGATGACACACCTGAAAGAGAGAGAAATTGTAGGTATATTTGTATTAATAAAGTTTTACTAAGCCTATCTGACCTGGGCGATTTGGGGTGTACCGGAGCCTTGGGGACCCCCTATTTCCTTTATCTCTAAGGCTAGAGGGCTGAAACATTATATCTTTGAGTCAAACTCTACTAGAAAGTGTAAAACAAATCTAATATGGTCGCCATAAAGACGCCACAGTGACGTCATTTTCAAAAATGGCATTTTTGAACGATTTTTCGGTCAGAATTTTCGAATTTGTCTATTTATGTGTTTTCTTCACAAGAAACTGCATGACAGATTAGTAAATAATAATCTGATATGATATAAAATAGGTTTTAACCACTTTTCCATGCAAAAAAAACTAATTTATTGAAGAAATCTGATGAAAACATCCCTTCTCTGATACCCCACATGGCCGGCATTGAATTCACTCATGATCCTCTGCTTAGCAGCCTAGAGCCAAGAAAGATGGGCGGAGTTATCTGGTGGACTGTTCGTCTTTTCCATTACCTTGCTTTGGAATTATGTCTCCCGAACAAACATACCTTGCTCCTCCAAAAACAAGGAAATGAAAGACACACAGTGACCTCATAGCTTATCATATTAAGGTCATCTTGAGGCTACCTGCCCTCCTCGCATCGGAGCATGAGACAATTTAATATAAAATGCCGAGCATGAGGGGCTGATTGATTTTCATCCCTTTTCATAAAATCACGAAATTATTTTATTCCCCATCAAATTATTTCCTAACTTATTATGTATTTCTTTGGGAGAAATTGCACGAATAAATTGTTTGAAAAATCTGGCCGATTTTTTTTATAAGAATATGACGTTATCGCACGACCACCGTTGATTGTTCACAATATACATTGTACATTCTGAGATGTATCGGTTGGGATGAAAGGAGTAAAATATTGACAATGACAAGATGCCACTCCCTCCCCAGCATTCCTCACTCAAGAACAGGTCCGGTAAAGTCGAGTGTAGATTACTGATTACTCGCAAAAAATCAACAGCCAGCTGTGCCATTTCCGTTTTGGCTTTGTTGATGGTCTGTCATGAAACAGAGTATAGTTAGTCGGCTGTAGATCCAACTGCGATAACGAATGTGAGCGCAGCTCGGGATTGTTTGAAGTCAAACAAATTATGCGACTCAGAAATTTGTCTTCTCGTTTACTAGATATAACCAGTCAAAAAATATGAACGAAACGCCAATTGAACTGTTTTCACAGTCTTCAGAGCTGTGGTACTTTTGATCATCTGCCCGAAGCCAACAGATCTGAGGATGCGTTCTGAATCAAAATCATGTGCAGAAACAGGAACAGGTGTTTAGCGGGTTCAGTTTTTGCTTTGGTGGTTTTGTTTGATGTTTTTGCTCACATTTCCACCAGAGATGTTTAACCCTATCTCCCGTGGTGAGAGGAATTCTCCCTCTAAACTGTTCACCGGACCACCAGAACGAAGAGAACAAGAGAGCTAAAACTTTCCGCGAATCTTATTGGTGTCATTTTGCGACTATTTGCATAATCTTTTTAAGATTCTTTGCATAAGCGCAAAGGACCATGGAAAAATTCAAAATGGCGGCAGCGAGTTATCCTCAGACAGTCGTGTTTTCAGTCTTTTCTGTCTTCTTTTTTGCATTTTTCTTTCCTAAAATGACATAAAAGTAATTTATTTTGCAAAACCTATTTATTCTGTCATACTAATTAGCTTTTCAGAGATAACAAAGAAAAATTGAAAAAAATCCGAAAATCTGTCCCAAAATAGACGAATAATGGTTTCGGACAATATGACGTCAACCTGACGTCGTCATGGCGACCCTCTTGGACTTTGTTTCGTCGTCTTGTAGAGCTTGAGCAAAAGACATAGTATGGAATGTTTCATCCCTCTATCCCTAGGGGCAACAAAAATAAGTAGTGGGTAGGGGGAGGGCGAAATTCCTCACCACAGGCTGAGACAGACGTCAAATCGCCCATCCTTGCATCCTAAAATACAGGCGCAGGTTTGATATGAAATAATTTTGTCATGTTATCCCCCGGAAGACTGCAAACATTACTTTCATTATAGTAGTCCTGCACAAAATTGGAACTACGTAAATTCTCGTCGACTTGAATAGGCTATTCCCCTACCCCGCCGAGTTTACCAAAACGGAATGAATCCCGCTGCTATCGCATATCAGCTGTATTCTCGATCATTGTTCGATAAATTCGATCGCATCTGCACAGGCACTAACAACTAACTAACTAACTAACTAACTAACAACCACATCAAGCTTGCGTGATATTATCCGCCCCGATGATTTCAACACTTGTAAAGAAGAAATGTATCAGTCTGATAATCTATATCTGGGATGATCGCAATATGCTGTGCTGGTCCAATCAGAATACAACACTTTTTATTAGGCATTAGCATACCAATGAGTTTATGATATACCAAAATGTACAAAGTTAAAAAGAAAGAAGCTGAAAAAATTCGTCGAGGGGTAAGGAGATTTTCCTCTTGAATAAACGAACAGTTCAATCATGTCAATGATAATATAAAGCATACGTCTTTTATAGCCAAATCAGTTGGGTCGCTTAAAGGCTAAAATGACAGGATTTTATACACACCGGGAAGAATGACATGTGATCTTGCTTTCACAAATGCCATGCTCCAAATGTGTTGATGACCATGTCTTTATTATGACATTATTTACAAGAAAATTGATTTCAAATACAGCTTTTTATCTACTACACCATTGTAGATTTGTTACAATGTTAATTATTTCAATATTGTCTGATGTTTGGCTATTCAGAAAATCAAACGCCCAGACATTAATTATGAATAAGCAGTCAATCACATATCATTGTTCAATGGTTTGATTTCAATGTCAAATCCAACTTTCAGAAATCTGGTATCTGTCGATATTTCTGATACTTTTTGTTCCATTTGTCCATTGTTTCGATGATGCGTAGTCAATCAATGCAGAATTATGATTTTTGGTTGAATAAGACATGTTCACACATTTCAAATGAAAGTTTCTAACATTTAAGAATAAATAAGTCAACACCGTATAGATGTGGATGTATTATGCGCCCATTTCGTGCAGCTATTTTTGAATTTACCCATGCTTGCTTGCTTTCAGACTCACACAAATAGAGTAACAAACCAACTCAATAAATATTCTGTATATTACTCAAATTGCGTTTTCTTTGTAGACTATTGCAAATAATACAATCCTGCGTCAGTGATTAGGGTTCGACAGCAGAATCATAATGTTATAGATAACTTACTGCACCACACTTTATGACCGATTCTTCTTTCTACAATCTATACTGACAAAAGGCCATGTTCACATTGGTCAACGATTTTTTTTTATGGCAGAGATGTGACTGACCATATAAAATGTGACCAAATGACAATGGAAGAGAAGGCCAAGCGCAGTACTTGGCCTTGCATAAAAAAAGCCATTATAGACGCATACTTCATTATGGACGACGGCTATCAAAAGAATGTAGTTTATGCCAGCACTGTACGCCTAATGCCACTTTAACCTTGGATTAATGAAATTTCTAATCCGCCGATTACCAAGATATAGCGAATATGAAACCCAACTTTCAAAAATTGTCATCTTGACGAATTTTCGGAAATTAACACTGACACCGGTTTTATGCCAAGGAAAGGTCCGGCTAACAGTGATTGATGCCAAGGAAAGGTCCGGCTAACAGTGATTGATGCCAAGGAAAGGTCCGGCTAACAGTGATTGATGCCAAGGAAAGGTCCGGCTAACAGTGATTGATGCCAAGGAAAGGTCCGGCTAACAGTGGTTGATGCCAAGGAAAGGTCCGGCTAACAGTGATTGATGCCAAGGAAAGGTCCGGCTAACAGTGATCGATGCCAAGGAAAGGTCCGGCTAACAGTGATCGATGCCAAGGAAAGGTCCGGCTAACAGTGATTGATGCCAAGGAAAGGTCCGGCTAACAGTGATCGATGCCAAGGAAAGGTCCGGCTAACAGTGATTGATGCCAAGGAAAGGTCCGGCTAACAGTGATTGATACCAAGGAAAGGTCCGGCTAACAGTGATTGGTGCCAAGGAAAGGTCCGGCTAACAGTGATTGATGCCAAGGAAAGGTCCGGCTAACAGTGATCGATGCCAAGGAAAGATCCGGCTAACAGTGATCGATGCCAAGGAAAGGTCCGGCTAACAGTGATCGATGCCAAGGAAAGGTCCGGCTAACAGAGATTGATGCCAAGAAAAGGTCCGGCTAACAGTGATCGATGCCAAGGAAAGGTCCGGCTAACAGTGATCGATGCCAAGGAAAGGTCCGGCTAACAGTGATCGATGCCAAGGAAAGGTCCGGCTAACAGTGATCGATGCCAAGGAAAGGTCCGGCTAACAGTGATTGATGCCAAGGAAAGGTCCGGCTAACAGTGATTGATGCCAAGGAAAGGTCCGGCTAACAGTGATCGATGCCAAGGAAAGGTCCGGCTAACAGTGATCGATGCCAAGGAAAGGTCCGGCTAACAGTGATCGATGCCAAGGAAAGGTCCGGCTAACAGTGATTGATGCCAAGGAAAGGTCCGGCTAACAGTGATTGATGCCAAGGAAAGATCCGGCTAACAGTGATCCATCTCCTATCCTTTTCTTTAGAAACTACATGTAAGAGCGGACTGTTATCCTTAGGATGGCATAAAATCTTGGCCATAGATTGGACAGAAGATAGGAACACCGGCACCGAGTTAAATCTGAGATATCAACAATTCCTCTCAATACGCCAATCGTGTTAGAAAGAATAAAGTTTAACATACACTGAGTGAAGTCAATTCCCTCAAATGCTCGATGTTCCCGGTAAGATAATCCCGAAATAATTGCGCTGTGGCTTTTGGATCGGGTAATATGAGGATTAAATTTTGGAGGATAGTCCATGCTAAAGATGCGCCAATTTAATCTTGAAAAATAGTGATCCCGTACGATTCAACACACATGATGACGGGACCAGACCGAAGTCTCAAAAGTGACTGGTCTTAGATTAGAGTTTATGTTCTCGGAAATTGCTTGAATTGCATTGGCGTCAGGTATCGCCCACGCTAGTATAAAACAGCACAAATACATGTGATAAACTGAAGTTTCCTGTGTGCGAACATTGAAAGTATAATAGGGCAAAATACTCGGGGTATTTTAACCTAAAGGTCCAAACACAAATCTCAAATCCGCACCTACAGCGATCACCTTTACAATATATGCCAGCTCGTCGGTGGTAACACATGCTCACTTACTATTGGCTAACTCCCAATACATATTCATGATTGACAGGATGATAGTTTGTAATATAAAGAAGTAAACATGACTTTCTCGTCACAGCGGCAAATGAACCTGGTGGTTTTTGATCTGCGAGACGTTTAGATTTTCCTACCTGGGCGTGCGCTGCTGTGATCTTTTCCTGTGAAACGTCGCCATCGGCCATAAAGGACGATTTTCCAAAGTACTCTCCAGGTAAGAACGCTGCAGCAAAAACTTCTCCATCGGTAAGATATATGAGTCTTTCCATTTTGAGTAACTGTTAAATCGGGTGTTACAGGTTCCTTACAGTTAGAATACGTCATCCTCGCTTTTTTTCTTGCAGTTTGGAACTTGTTTTAGTTAAGTGATGCTAACTCATTCCATGTTGACAAACGTGATGCTTTCATTCTGTCAGATATTTCGTGAGGTTAATTGCAAAATTCTGCGATGTTTTCTTTTCACATCAAAATATGATTGAGCGTTAGTGTCTATTTTATTACTTCCTCGTATCGGAAACTGCCTCAATTCTGTTGTCCTCCAATATGGAATCGCGGTCTATTATTCTGCTTTGTCTAGTTTCAATGTTCACACACATCCAGCTAGCACACACTATCAATACATCTAAAAGCGTATTGTAATGATTTTGATATGAATTATTTTTGTATGAGTTTGATAGATCACATCTCTCAACACAATTTTACGTTGTGTGTCCCTTCTTAAGAAAGGAACCTGTTTGACCCAAAGCATATTTTACGACAGCTGGGATTTTGGTGCTAATAAAGATATTTCGATTTTATTTACGAAGAAATAGTTGACCTCATCTGAATTAACATACCCCTCTCTCTATGGTTAACATCACCTGAACAGCCAATAGGGATAGGATGGTCACTCCAACAGATTTTTTACTATTCGGTGAAAACAAAGTAACATCTTGTCTCATACTTGTACATGTAATTGTTGGGTCAGAATGATACTAATCAAAGAGTATTAAACAGTTTCAATTCCACCGATATTCTAACGGCGATGAGTGGAAATGTAACTTAAGTTTTGGCTTTGAGGGCATTCGAGTTAAGATATTGAAAAATCCTTGCTATAATATATATATGAAAAGGTAAAAACAGCCCAATTCTCAACGCCCGTCGATGCTGTTTTACATCACCTGTGATCCTTTACAGGATAGTATTTCGATATTTTTTTGTGTACAAAACACATCCTTCCGTTTAGAATTGACTAATACATCCTTCCGTGCAGAATTGACTAACACATCCTTCCGTGCAGAATTGACTAACCCATCATTCCGTGCAGAATTGACATTGACTAACACATCCTTCCGTGCAGAATTGACTAACACATCCTTCCGTGCAGAATTGACTAATACATCCTTCCGAGCAGAATTGACTAACACATCCTTCCGTGCAGAATTGACTAACACATCCTTCCGTACAGAATTGATGAACTTAATTACTAGCTTCACAAACGTCACTGCTAGGTGATTTTTTGTATATAAACGTCAATATTTCTGTCATATCATCATAACAGACACATTACTCGTCATGGGGAGTTTGTACACCAAATTGACTGATGCACGTAATTTGGCAAAGTTTTGCTGCCGCATGAAATGTCTTTTATAGTATGTATACAGTACCGCTATAAAGGGTGATGCATGTCCTGTGTATATTTCCACTCTGTTAGTGTCAGCATTTTTCATGACGTCGTGATAATTCATTCTAGTCAAGATGTTGTTCAGTGTTGAGTCTATTTCACGTACATTGAGCTAGTACACAAAATCTTAGGCTAGCCAAAGACACGAAATGTAACTTTTGATGGCATTGTTTGTTACAAATGTGTACCCATGCTGAATTAGTTCTTTGGGTGGAGGGTTCAAGGTGGGACCGAATACCACCCGGATTCTGGGTATTAAAGTTCATTTTGGGGTCATTTTGGAGGTCAAATAAGGTCAAAATTGGTAACAAAAAATCGGCTTCGTGATGTTTGTTACCAATGTGTATCAACGCTAAATTAGTGTTATGTAGTGTTGGGCTTTAACGCAGATATGTATTTTAATTACTGGAAATGGAGTCATTTTAAGGTCAATTTAAGGTTATTCAGGGGTCAAATGAGGTCAAAATGAGTGAAAATCCTTTTTTTTATATATATTGTGTTGTTTGATGCACTTTAGTATGCACTGTGTTTCAATTACATTACAAGCGTCTGGTCCGCCATTCATAATTCAGCCGTCGTCCATTAAAGATTATCCGCGTCCATAATCCAAATACCTATTCCATATTCCCAAAAAAAACAGTTTTAGCACCAAGTTCAAAAAGACAGACATAATATACATAAACATACGCTAGTTTCCTGCAAGAGAGAAGCGGTCAACAGTTTCCAATGATGCCGGTGTGGAGGCTAAGAATGTCCCTTGTATAGGACTGTACGGACACTCTTAACCCTATCTGCCCTGGGCGATTTGGGGTGTACCGCAGCCTGGGGGTGGGGGGGGAAGTTCCCCCCCGACCCCCTAAATATTTTCGCTACCGCTAAGGCTAGGGAGCTGAAACTTACCACACTATATCATTGTGTCAAGCTCTACAAGAAAATGTAAAAAATCAAGATGGCCGCCATGATGACGTCACTGTGACGTCATTTATAAAAAGAGCATTTTTGGACCATTTTTTGGTAAGAATTTTCGAATTATTTATTTTTGTTTTTTCTTGGCAAAAACTGCATGATAAATTAGTAAAAAATAATCTGATACCCACTTTTCCATACAGAAAAGCAAAATTTTTGAAGAAATATCACCAAAACATCACTTTTCTGATACCTCACATGGCCGCCATTTTGAATTTGCTCATGATACCCTGCTCGGGGGGTCATGCAAATAGGTTCAAAATGACGCCAATATGATAATCTAAAAAGTCGTAAAGTTTCAGTTCTCTATTTTTTGTCATTCCGGAGATAGGTGCAAATAACCAACAGGGAGAGGGGGGCGGAAAGTGCCCCCCCCCCCAGGCCTAGTAGGGTTAAGAATAGAGTTATCCTAGGAAGGATTGGAGTGTCTTTGGGCATAACTCCGAGTTATTACGCTCTATTTTATAGTGTAGGACACTTAGCCAAGCGGACATTCTAAGCCGTTACAACAGTGGAGGTTGTAAGTGTCCTATAAGACAAGTGTCCCATTTGACTCACTATTCTCTGGTACCCGGTTCCATTTGGTTATGAATAAACAAATCACCAATAATCAACACATAACTCCATATTTGGTAATACTGCTGGGACCGTACGCTGGATATTTTTGAAACATCATGTTGTCTTGCCGGTGTGCTGCGCTACACTGTCCTATACATAGAGTGTCTGGGGGACACTCCAAGCTGGGGAAGAATGTCCCACATACAATGCTAACCAGGTACGAGTGTCCTACGGACAACTGTCACCTGGGGATCAATGTCCCAGCCTGGGGAAGATTGTCCGTGTTTCATTTGTTGATATGGAGATTATTTGGGAAGAGCGGGTGGGATGTTGGCTGGAGGTGAGAGGTTTCACACCTTGTTGGGATTTATATAACGTATGGGATTATAGAGACCCCATATTTCGACACTTCACCCTAATACCACCGCTCCCCTCCCCCAAGCTCTTGTTTTGCCGGCCTGTGGCCTGTCATAGAGCGTATGCAACTGAAATAGGGCTTATAATATTACACAATTGAGTAGCGACTGGTACAAGTATTGCGAAAGAAGACATATAACAGTGGTACGGAATCTACATTTTCACAAGAATCAATTATATCATAATCACTGTTTTAGAGAATATAACAGTTAACGAATCTCATGCAAATTACCTCCCGACAAGATGACGTCATGTTAACGTCATCAAAATAGTCTTTCGAATTGTCCCTTCCGTTTTAATTAGTGTGTGGCTTATAATTAGAGAGATACACTTGTGACCCAAGGTTAGCCATAATACCGTTAGTCATTTTACCCCATAGGGTTAAACTGCATGCCAATAATTATACATAATGACAGATAAATTCTTGAAACAGTTTTCGTGGCCATGTTGCGAGTTGGAATCGCCTGCGCATACCTAGTAAAATGACCAGTGATTACTAGAATTTGCTGAAACCCACCCTTAGAAGTTTCTGATGTGAGAAAGTCTGTTTACACCGGCTGCAACGGTTGAAATGTAGAAATACCAACCAAAGGAGCGCGCGGTTCAACATGAGCTTTCCGTTTCAGACAACGCGGACACTGTTGAACCCACTGTTCTGCATCTCTGAACATGCCAGGCCAATAGAAACGATCCCTCAACACAGAAATCAATCGGTCTCTGCTGGGATGACCCATAATCATTATGTGCCGCTTACAATGCTTCTGAAACATCCATCTGTGGTAGGGCCAACTGCTTCCGATGTTTCCCGTTTTCGTCCACCTGCCGGTGTAAAACACCGTGATGGCTCTCGAAAGATCGTAATATCTGAGCGTCCTGCCAATCTGAGGGTAAATCATCATTCCTCGGCTTCTGTCCGTCTACCATGGCATCATATCTGTAAGTAATTTCGCGATCTTGGAAAAATCTTTATGAATTTGCGGTAATAACCCGCGAACCCGACAAAGCGTCTTACGTATTCCGGGCTCTGGGGAACGGGCCGATTTACCACCTTCTCAACCTTGTCTGGATCCGCCTGAATCCCTTCCGAGGACACTAGGTGCCCTATGTATCGAACTTTGTCTTTGGGAGGCCGTCCACAGTTTCGTAGTAATGGCACCGATCTAATTTCATAATACGATAGTCTGCCCGTGTTCTGCTAATCATAATTCTTCTTGTCTTCTTAATAGCTTATATCTGTAATACCATCCTATTCAGCATTATCAGCGCTGCAAACGAGCACGTACAGGTCGATGACTGGCTTCGTCTACATGCTGATCAGGATCATGGAGTAAATTTTGTCCTGCCTCCGTTATGCCCCTTGGGTGTGTCTAAAAATCGGGACTCATTTACGGGAAGAAAATCTGACAAAAAACGTGCAGGTTGACCCCCACTTTTTTGGCCTTTTTAAGTTGAGCCCGGACCAGGGAACGTGAGTAAGGAGTTTAATTGAAATCGCTCTTACAGATTTTCTGGAAATTGAGCTGAATTTGGCCCTTTTTCGACATTTTAAGGGGTTTTCTAGGACAAATGAAGCAAGCTTGGAGGAAAATGTTCGAGATTCATTTTTCTATAACATAGCAATACTATATCTTAATATAATAGTTTAATCATGCTCTTTCAGAAAATATATACATGTACGTGATTTGGGTTGATGATATTACGGCAATTGGTGGCCGAAAAACGGACCCATAGTCTATTCCATGCCGAATGGAAGAATCCCTGAAGTGCACCCTTGAGAAATGAGCACTTCTTGGGCGCTATTTTCAACCCATTGACATTTAACTTCTTGAATACCTGTTTGAGCCGAATCATGTGTTCTTCAACAGTTTTTGAAAAAAAATCAACAGGTCGATGGGAATCACGCACGTTTTCAAGCTCATATCTCCGAGTACGAAGTCCATCAAACGGTGGTACGTTGCTGGAGTGTTTGCTAAACCAAAGGGCATTCTATTCAATTCCTAGAACCTCATTGGCCAAAAGTGAATGCAGTTTGCTGTTTGAGATCCTCCGCGATCTCAACTTGATGGAAACCGCTCTTGAGGTCTAACACCGTGAAATACTTGGAACCCGATACGCAATCTAGCAGTCAATCAATGCGTGGCGGGCATATGAATCCTTTATAGTGTGTTGGATCAATTGCCGAAAATCCACGCACATGCGCAGTCTACCATCCTCCTTTAGCGCAAGTGAAACGTTTGAAGCTCAATGGGGATGGGACGGACGTATCACTCAGCACATAAATAGTTCCTTGAGATGAGGGGGAATTGGCGTAATGTCACACTCAAGTTTATTTCACTCATATGTTGACAGTCAGTTTGCTTGGTGGAGGAAGTCGGAGTACCCGGAGAGAACCACCGCCCGTCGGCAAGTAGCTGACATACTTCCACACATCGACTAGCTGGGCTCGAACCCGTACCGGTTCAGCGGTGTCAGGCTAACGGTCTCCAGCCAAGCGCCTTAGACCACTCGATCCTTGAGATGAGAATGCACTTAATCATACATGGCGGGTGGTATCCTCCGATGCTTAGATGGAACGTTGTCGGCAAGCTCTGTTTTATGTTCCAGTAATGAAATACAACCCAGGACAAGATCACTTGTGGAAAATACGCCGGTGTTATCCAAGATGAACTGACGACAGGTGTCCAGATCCTCTGTTGTCAAACGTTCAGCAGTTATTTCCACTTCGTCAAATATACGGGACAAAGAAGTTAAACAACTAGTCAGTCTATCTGTTGACTCCAACCTAACCGGTTGTACTTCATACAAAATGGCCTGTGGCGAGATAACCATTGTTCTGGCTGTGATATTGGAGATTCGATCTTTCCCCGAAAAACATATGGAGTGAGTGTCGGTGCAATGTCGAGATCGATCGGCAGAAATAGATGCCGCATTTGACATACCCGTTGATACGGCAACTCTTCACATATATAGCCGTTCATAGTAACCTCGCTATTGAGTGGAACTATGACGTTTTGGGATTCTCCACTCTTTACCAGCGCCAAACTTCTGAACGTCAGATACCATGGCGTTTCCAACTTTGCCATCTGCAGGAAGCGAGCTCCATGTGATTGGCGACACTGGTTAAGACACAGACCCAAAACATTGGTACCCAATAAACCAGGAACTCCCGAACAATATCTGCTTTCTGGAGTTGCAATTAGAAGGCATCACTCCATTCGAGATCCAACCAAACCGTCAGCCTCCACATCTACTTCTATGTAACCCATATATGGAAGACACCGTCCACCTGCGCACACAATATCCAAGATGGACGACAGTTTTATTATGGGAATATGCTGCGAATGAAATCTGTAAAACGATTCAGAAACCGTAGATACTGTGGAACCGGTATCCAATAAAGCCTTCGATGTTATACTATTGATGGTCACCTGCATCTCATTACCCATACCAACCAGTCCTTCGGGCAATGAAGATTTAAATATCGACGGTTGTTTCCGGATTTACCAAAATACATGGCGACCGACTGTTTGCACCCCGATCTCCCCGAAACCCGCCCCTAGGACCGCCATCTCGTTCAGTAGGATATACTGGCGAAGAAACAGTGTTCTGTATAACTTTGTTGTTCAGCTTTAGTTCAACCAGTTCATAGCTGCTACGGTGAACCATTCCCTCAAGCTCCTTCAACTCCGAAGTTTCCAGTGTGGCCGCCATCTTGGATGTAGCCGCCATTTTTTGTACCCGATTTTCGGATTTGCGCTGATTCTCATCGTGCTCTATTTGTCTTAGTGACGTACAGAGCAGATCAAAATCGCTGATGACATCAAATTTATGACCAGATATGTCGCGCAGGGATTTTCGTAAATCGGTCCAAAACATGGCGCGCGCAACATGTCATTGCCTCTTCAGGACCTTCCCTTTTCAACAGCTCTATTCAGTATACCTTATGATCTGCAGCCCCAGCTTGAAACGTCTTCCTCATCCTTCTGATGAGCGCTGTAAACCTGGGCTGGGTGTGGGAGGTTACCGTATTGGCCCGAGTACCGAGGATTCTGGCTTCACTTCCTGAGTATCTTGGCTGATTATATAATCTTTCATCCATGATGTCAGTTTCTGTGCGCCTTAAGCTTCGCCCCCATCTTCGCAAACGCGGCTCCGATGCGCTTCAACTCCTCGTCGGATAGTGCGGTCGCCATACTCAATACAGTAGAACTATGCGGCCACGGGAACAAGGATAGTGTAACAAAAAATCAAATATAAACGTTCGCAAAAAGTGAAGGACTGAAAGCTATAAGCGGAACAAATGGCACCAACCAAACCATTTACTGATCAAAGGGATGTACCCAACACGCGTACAAAAAGGATAGTTAAGCGATAACGTGTTAACTCTTAACCAAAGAACCGCGAAGAGTACAGAAATAAAGATAACCGACTTCCGAATATAATCGTTTCAAATTGCGCATGGGTGTGCATGACGTAGCAAGCGGAACCGATCAGTACGCAAATAATGGGAGTAACAACTTACCACAGTACCACCATATGCCTGAAACGGTAAATACATTTACCCAAAACTTAACTATGCATAGGAATATGGCAGCAACATGCACCTAGTCGTCTCCATAAATGATAATCACTCTATATACTACTAACAATGAAAAGTGAGTGATTGTTTCAGAGTCCCTGGTCTCGATTCTGTCATAATATATGTCACAGTTAAGTCTGGAGAAAGGAGTCGGTCGAATCCTCTCATACTAAACAGTTATAAACATGCGCACAGACGCCAATATCTGCATACCGGGCTACTATATAAGTTCCCTCGCGATCTGCTTTCAATTTTATTCTAAAAAAATGGCCAAACATTTTACAAAAAAATGCAGGCTAAACCAAACACTTACTAATTATCTAGTGTATTTGTTTAGTGGAGTTTGATATTTTACAGAACTTTATGTATGATATGACGTACCGGTACAAGGAAATAACAATGACCAAAAAAACAGATTGCCGATAACAAAAAAGATAGATAATATACAAAATACCGCATTGCTGGACAATAGGGGAATAACAAAAGAGCCAGAAAAAAAATAATAAGAAGAGAAAATAGGGACACTGAAATTCTGTCACTTCTAAGCAGTGGAGACAACAAAATTACTCAACAAACCAGTAAACAATGTGAAAACTAGATGAAAATATAAAGGGACAATATCAGGGCCGAAATCAATCGAGTGCTAAGGACAAATATTATAAGGAACAGTTCCATAAAACAAATTCAGATAGCAACACCAGAAGTCAAGTTTTCAATAACTGTTTTTTTTCTCTTGTTGTCCCTTACCATCACGATGTATACAAGTCCGCTGATGTGTCCAGAGAATTCTTCGAGTCCCGTTAATAAAGTCTGGTACGGGAAGTTGGATTGTCCAGCACAGTCCACACAGCTGCGATATCGTCCAGGAATAAAGGAGCACGTGCAGTGAAAACAGGTAGCTTCACTACTCCTCCAATGGGGCAGAATACATATTCACCATTCATTCAGGATTCATGGGGCGGGTCGCTGATTGAAGTCAACGCCAAGTCTAAGGGTCCGGGCAAATATGCACACACTTTATTCTGGAGACAAATAATCACTATAATAAACAATAAATATCCCGATAAATATCACAGGATATATCACAATGGATCCGCCCCCAAGTATATACTAATAAATGTATTTTCTTACGCTTGATAAATATTAATTTCAAGATAAATCCATTACTTTGCATTATTACTTATACGTTTAGTTCAATGCAAACAGAACGGGAAAGAGATCAAACTGGACATCACTTTTACAATTACCAAACAATAATAGTGCCTTCATGTAACACTAAAATCAAGCCGGTTATAACTGGTCCTTTTACGACGAAGGCCAGTGAACGTTACGTAACTATTATGGCGCTGACTAGCCTGCACAAGCAGGTCAACTCACCCTGTCAATCGGACAAAAGTAAGTCCCCACCATTGACTGGTGATAGCGGTTACAACCTCCGTACACACCTGATAACTGTAAACAAGCATTCACAGATACTTTAACGCTGATAATGTTCCACTCATAGATAAGACCAATCTACATATTCCTAGGAAGTAGGCTACCATTTGCAAAATTGTCCGGTAATGAGTGAGTGAGTCAGTCAGTCCATCCGAATCCGTTCGTCGGCAAAATAAGGAGAACCGTTGACATTAGAACGTTGATCTTCGGCATGACCGTGCATTAGGGCATTAGGGCAAAATTTGATTTATAATTATTTTTTTATTATTTATTGATGACTCAGCGAGTGCAGTGGTGCCCATCGGGAACCCTTGGCTGTATGTTTCACTGTGACTTTTGAATGTCCCCTGATACGGCATATCACGTTGAACACATCGGTTCTCGTAAAATCACCGAAGTTAAGCGACTTTGAGCCCGGTCAAGACTTGGATGGGTGACCTCGTGCCGTACTGCTGGGCTGATAAGTGTCCAGGGTAATAGGAACTGAGGGCGATAATAGTTGCTACGCTAATGACTCACCAGCGGTGACATCTGGGAAAGTTAATAGTACCCACTGCCAATTAGACACCTCTATATAAATTCTCTCACGGTAGCCCATAGGGCCCCCAAGTCATCTCTCGAGTACACACTTAAATCAGATCAAACCCTACTTCGTAGGTCCTGTGACGTTAGTCACACTGCCATGTATTTTATCTGGTTTACGCAAATGATTCACGTGCCAAAAATATAAAGCTACGCCCCAAGCAATACATGTGAGCTCATTCATATATTCATAAGAAGTAGGCTCTCATTTGCAGTCCGGTAATAGTCAGTCAGTCCATCCGAATCCTTTCGTCGGCAAAATAAGGAGAACCGTTGACATTACAACTTTGATTTTTGGCATGAAGGTGCATTAGGGGACTGTTGCCAGCAAGTTCTGAGCTGACCTACTTTTGATGAAAATTTCTGGTGATTTTTGATAAAATCACTGGTGATTCTGACCTGAGCAGTGCCCATTTTAATATAGGCAGGATTTCAACTTGGGGATGGTGGGGGAGGGGGTTCGAGCGTTCAGCTCGCGTCAGAGTCCTAATGACTACCCTACTTCATAGGTCCTGTGACGTTAGTCACACTGCTCATGTAAACATTATCCACGGCAAATATTCCATACGATATGTGGCATAATTCAAAATATCCATTTACAAATATCGTCCGCAAACTTAGCGTAATACGGAACCGTGGAAGGGACATAGTTAATATTTTTTTAATTTCCTCCGAGATAATATCCACTGAGATAATATCTAGGGGACAATTCACCATTGGTCAATTATCTAGGGGGAAAATAATTTACCTCGAGATAAATTATCTGGGAGGAAATTCGCGACTGATCAATTATCTCGGGTGAAATTGTCTCGGGGGAAATTATTTTCCCCCGAGATGATTGGCCAATGGCGAATTCCCCCCTAGATAATTATTTCGGGGGAATTTATCTCGGGGAAAATTAACTTCCCCCGACATAATTTCATCCGAGATTCCGAGATAATTGATCAATCGCGATCCCCCCCCCCCACCCCCTCCCTCCCAGATAATTTTGACCAATAGCGAATTTCCCCCTAGATATTATCTCGGGAGATATTATCACGGGGGAAATTAAAAAAATATTATCTATGTCCCCTCCACGGTTCTGTATGTATGCTATTACTTCAAACTACACAAAAAGTACCTTTTATTATTGCGATACCACATTTACAATACAAAGTACTGTGAAAATAAGCAAATCAAACGTAAACTAACCCAAAAGCCCGACAGAAACAAAAGTGGCAGCAGAAACTTACAACTCAAACTCGAAGAGTCAAATTCAGGTCGACCCCCCCCCCCCAAAAAAAATCACCCAGTGAGCATTTTGACGAATACACACGCTCCTTTCATGATTGAACCAGTAACATTCGTCAGCACAGTCGTCGTCAAGGTAAAAAATGAATAGTCATTAAGTCACGAACTTTCACGAATACAAACGAACACAACATGACTAAATGGAACGGACTAAAACCCGGAACAAAGAACAAAAGTAACCTCTCGACCGTATCTCCTCCTACCTGAATCCCCACCACGTAAAGAACTATTCTATAACACATACACCTATTACACACTGATAACCGGGCAATTATTACACGATTTAGCACGGTTAAGAACTTTGTCATCTATGAAATCTACACCCGTGATCTTGACACGCACAGGTATTCACTCGGAAGAATCCATTTCACAGGGCGGGTGATAAATTGCAGGACAAAGTCTCGTCTGCCTGTACAATCGAATAAAAAAAATAGAATGGATACCCTATTAGTAGGAACTTTAGTTTATTTTAAAGGCAGAAAATGTATAATCGCAGATATTTACAAACCAATTGGGGCATACAAGTGTACACAGTAAGAAACAGATCAACAGGAGAAACAAGACGTGCTTTCAGATATGAATTATCTAGAAAAACCGAGATCGAAAAGTTCATGAGAGACGCAGATGATGAATCTTTTCTTGCCGTTTTAAATGAAACACAACACGAGTGTGATCAGCTGAACAAAGGTAGATTTTTCTCCGCTGACGATGAGAAATTAAGAGATCTGGCTAACAAACGAAATGAGCCAGGGACCGACAGGCAAACGAAATAGGAAATACGGATATTTAAAGGTATCAAATTCGTTCTATATTATAATGAAGCCTTATAAATAAATACATCTGAAGATTACCCGTTACACCAATCATTGCTTGAGATCAACAACTGCCACGGTTCTGCTTGAGGCGGGTGTGTCTATCATTGATGTGATGTCGGTTACAGGCCACAGAAATTACAAACGACATCAAATGTTTGTAATTTCACATCTGTTCCACAGTCATCACATCTTGGCGGGTTTCTCAAAATGCCAATGTTTCCAATAGCACCATGAACATAAATTTCCTTCCTAGTTAAATAAATACTGGCAACATTTTTCATTGCTTGAGAAAAAGCTGTAAATTAATATTTATTAAAGACGTACATTTCTGTCCCAAGTTTAACTGTTGGTTCCATCGTGATTGGTTAAGAATGCCACAGAAATAGGCTTGTACGTATGTATGTTTCACTGCGCCCCCTTCTGAGAGACCAAATAAACTCGTCCATTGATATTGACACGCTGCCAACTGAGGTAGACGGCACATTTCAACAAAGGGAATTAAGGTTGTGAACGATTCACATATTTTTTTTCAATCTTTTGTTGTAATCTTTTCGAGTAGTGCAATAGAATAAAAATAATGTTTTCATAGGCGTGCTAAATCGTTAATTTACACACGGTTAGTGTCGGAAAGTTTAAAATTTTAGGGCGCGGGCTTTCCCACACTAACCGTGCGTAAATTAACGATTTAGCACGCCTACGAAAACAATATTTCTTAAATTTAGCGTGGGTATCCATTTGTAACAAAAGATGCCATCGAACGTTTTTAAAAACGTTTCTGAGGTTTTTGGCCGGCCCACTATCTTCGACAAATCTAACTGCTTATTCTAATAATTTTGATTTGAATTATTTTATTGTGGGTTGGCTCAGATTATAACTCTAAAATAATAGGAAGTTTATTTCCTTTTCCTTACTCATTTACTACGTTTGAACTCGAAGAATGTGTGGGATCAGCGCATGCGGTGAAGACTGACCAACGAGGACGGGTGAGGCAATCCAGCAATTTTACTAGTCAATCAATTTTGATAACTTTGTAAAATATTTTTTGAATTTATGATTCAAATGAAATGGCAACATGAATTCCATATAAACTTGTCAAGGAATCTAGAAAATTTCAAACACAGGAATGACGCACATGAGCTGATGTGTCGGATGAAATACCCCAGCCTACTAGCATCAGTCGGAAAACATTAAAACCTTTTCAATAATCCAACCTTTAAAGGGAAAGCGATTGACGAATCCTTTAGCTATCCGCTGCTGCTGAAAACATTTTGAACAATATTAAAAGTTGATCAAAACATCATTACATCAACTATTTAACATTTTCCATACTTTCAGAATACTCAATCACGATCTCGGCATTAGTCCCAAAATATTCCGTCACGTTTTTATTCAAAGATATTCATGACCGCTCAGAGGTTGGTGCTAACGAAGGATCAGTCGATTATTGGTGAGGAAATAGAGGAAGGAAATCTTACCCGTGTATTTACTTTACTTTAACAAAGATACAGTGATAGCACTACTAGACAAATACCCATTAAATTCCCACTCAATTTGGCAATTGCAACAGATTCGAATAAAGGTAATTAATTAAATTTCATGCCCATGAATTTGTCATTGTGTTTAACATTTGATGGCCATGAAAACCTAACTTCTAATTTCCATTTAGTTTTCATTTCAAATATACAAGCTTCAAGTTTAAATATAGCCGCGAGCGGCAATCCTCGGGTTGCAAGCACATATCGCAGGCAATTAGACCTTGAAGTCACCATATTTGACAATATTTCGGGGTGGAAATCCTCCATATGAAAAGTTGTGTACGTCGATAGCGGCAATTTTATTTGATCTGTACTCTACCTGTGTGGGTGTTGAACTGTAAGTTTGGATTGCATTGCTAAAGATATCCAGCTATCCTCCCCAGGAAAATAAAAAGATAGAGGTGATTTAACGTACTATTAGCGATTCTAGGAAGATTTTGATAGATCCGGTATTTCAGAGAAGTCGATGTCCAAGTAGATTTTTACTTTGTCTGCAACAAAACCGCTTATGTATATTTGTGTCTGCTTAAATACAGTTTATAATTGAATGCATGAGGAAATACACCTACAAACGTTTTCACAGAATATACCATTATAATTTTGTCAAACAGCATGAACAAGAGCAGTCGATGTCAAAGAACAGTAACATACGTATTAATGGTTCGTGTCAGCAAATTGTGATATATGTACCGATAAACTTCAAAATGCATATGAAAAAGCGATCACAGTAATATAGTTTTGTCAAACAACCCGTGAAGGATCAGTCGATGTCCAAGGATAGTCAGGCAGAAGAAATGCTTTGTGTCGGATAATATAAAGTTTTTGCCTTTCTTTGACGAGAATCCGAAATGGAACTGTCGATACCCAAGGATAGTCACTTACAACATTCGTGTCAGCTTATATAAAGATTTGCTTTATATCTCAAGAGCATTAGCCGGCTTTGAAGATTTGCTGTGATACCAGCCAAACCACAACCTGTTGGCATAGTCTTCATCTCCATATAACACCGCATATATATATCGTCAGTTTTGCACGTAACTGCCGAAATTGCCCAGGCCGGTTCATGTGAAAATATACCAGTCGATTCAGGATTCGATGAATGAAGACAACCAATTATGAATAAAGTGTCACTGGTAAACCGTCCTTATTTACAAATATTTTAGAGTACCGTCTGGATAGACCAGAGATTGATATGAGTTACCAGTATTATTCTGAAATGTTGTACAACTTGTCCGTCTGCAAAACTCGAGTACGGGTTAACTGCTCAAAAGCACGCACACAAAATACAAAGTGGAAATAGACTCTGCAGGAGAACATAGACTTGGTTACTATGACCAGCTATTAGATCAGGACATTTAAGGTGGCAGGGTCGTTTCTGTAAACAGCGATCATCCACGTTCAAGCGAAAACAGATGTCACGTTTCCGTGAATGTTTATATTAAAACCAGACTGTCTGCGGCCTACTGTCTAGGTTTTGCATTGTTCTTTGGATACATACTTTCGGCTTTTTCTCTGCCTTGAGAAAGCGGTGCACAGACACCCAAATAGTCGCTCTGATTAACATCATATTAGGCCCCGAATTAAAATCAAGCTTTGAGCGAAATCGAACACATTTCATACTCCAAACACCTACCACTGGCCTTCATTTATTATTCGTCACAACAGTGGCAGAAACAAATGAAAACAAATTCTTCTCTGGCAGAGGTTGCCTAAAACAGTCAATGGAATGGGGATTTTTTGGTTAATACGCAAACGTGAAAGAATTACATTTGATAATAGCGGGAAAATTATGTAAGCTAGGATTAAATGAAATGAAACCATAAAGTATGAAATGATATTATCCAATAATAAAACAACTGAGCATTTAGTGCGGGATATAATTTAATGCGGGATATACTTACGAACATCGACCTGTCTTTGCTGCAATTGACGTCATTGCTTCCTTTTAGATCTAACCTGCATAGTTACCATTGAAGAACATCGACCTGTCTTTGCTGCAATTGACGTCATTGCTTCCTTTTAGATCTAACCTACATAGTTACCATTGAAGAACAATGCGTCATTTCGCAAATTTGGGTGATTTACATTTGAGAATAGCGGGAAAACTATTGAAGCTACGTTGAAATGGTTCCATTATTTCCGAAAGAGCTGCTTCTGGAGAATATCATGCAACAAACTGCAAGGTTGTATCGCTCATAGTACCAGAGTTATAGCCTGTACAAGATGTGCTCCATTTCTGACAAATTTCAAGATCGCGGCCAAACCAGGTGACCTAGGAGCAAAATTTTTGCACATTCGTGATCGCCATGTCATATAACATATATTTCATAACTTTTCCCGTCAAAATCCGTCACTTGAAAATTCGACCATTTTGGTTGGTCGATGGCGGCCATCTTTTTTAACCGATGAACTATATGAGTCATAATAAGGTTGCCCTCCACAGTTTCGTAGAATGGCCCCTCTCTAATTTCATAATACGATAGACTGCCCTTGTTCTGCTACATCATAATTCTTCTTGTCTCCTTAATAGCTTATATCTATAATGCCATCCTATTCAGCATTATCAACGCTGCAAACGAGTACGTGCAAATCGAGGGCTGGCTTCGTCTACACGCTGATCGGGATCATGGAGTAAACTTTGTCCTGCCTCAGTTATGCCCCTTGGGTGTGCCTAAAAATCGGGACTCATTTACGGGAAGAAAATCTGACAAAAAACGGTTAGGTTGACACCCACTTTTGTTTGCCTTTTTAAGTTGGGACCGGACCAGGGAACGTGTGTAAGAAGTTTAATTAAAATCGCTCTTACAGATTTTTCTGGAAATTGAGCCGAATTTGACCATTTTTCGACATTTTTAAGGGGGTTTCTAGGAAAAATGAAGCAAGCATGGAGAAGAATGTTCGAGTTTAAATTTTCTATAACATAGCAGTGGTATATCTTAAAATAATAGTTTCATCGTGCTCTTTCAGAAAATATATACAAAAAAGTGATTTGGGTTGAAGGTTTTACGATAACTGGTGGCCGAAAAACGGACCCATAGTCTATTCCATGCCGAATGAAAGAATCTCTGGAGTGCACCCTAAGGGAGAACTCTGTCCATTGATCATGCTTACCAAGTTTCACAACGATCGGACCAGCGGTTTCAGAAGCGAAGATCAATGAAGGTTTCAGAAGCGAAGATCAATGAAGGTTTGGAGCTAAATCCAATATGGCCGCCAAACCATTCAGCCAATCGAAAATATTTGCTTTCGGTGCAACAGGCCATGGCCTTCCCGACATATCTCAGTGACCTAGAAATCCGTATCTATCAGGGTTCAAGAGAATAAGCCGTTGCAAAATTGGCAAAGTTTTTCACAGAATTCAAGATGGCGGCCAAACCACGTGACCTAGGAGCAAAAGTTTTGCATATTCGTGATCGCCATATGGCAATGCATATATATAGCCACTTTTTCCGTCCAAATCCGTCATTTTAAAATCCGCCAATTTTGATTGGTCAATGGCGGCCATTTTAATTTACGGAGCAAATTTTTAAATAGAGATCTGAGAGCCCCTGATCCATTGATCATGTGTACGAAGTTTCGAATCAATCGGTCTAGTGGTTGCAGAGGAGAAGATCTTGATAGGTTTTAGGATAAATCCAAGATGGCCGCCAAAGCATCTGACCAATCGGCTTTTTCTTTTGGTATGCATTAGATCTCACGTTCCCCAATACCTATGCGAAGTTTCGACTTCATCGATTGAACGGCGGCTGAGGAAATTTTGTTACAAAATCCGGCGGAAGAAAAAAAATAATAATACCAATAATAAGAGGTTTGCACGCCTCTGGCTTGCAACCCTAATTATTGTAAACTCTTGCAAATATTTTAACTCAACCATGTTACATTCTCATTGGGTCATATTTTATATCAGATTGTCATTACTGTCAGATTGCATTAAGGGTAGAATCGAGACGCACAACTCTTGTGTGCATGGCTCTCGACCAATCAGCATCATTCGTTTCTAAGTGAAGTGGAGTCGACTGAGAACGACACAGCTGAATAATACGTTATTGTGTCTGCTCTTGTCAAATAGTTTGACATCTAACTTGTTCCTAAGATCGGCATCTTTTTCTACCACCCTTTTAATGTTGCGAATAATAACAATATAATTATATTCCTACATTGTGAAACACCCTGCCAGAAAATACTGGCTCGGGTGGGAATCGGACTCACGACTATATTATAATTTATCCCTGAAGATGACTGAAATTATTAGTTTAATAACAAATTGATAATCTTCAACAGAATAGGGTAGGATTAGTTGGTTGTTGCTACCGTGATCATAACATATACCTGATAAAGATGTAGTGCGAGTTAAAAAGACTCCACATTAGACACCTCTTAAATTTCAGTTGAATATTATTAACTGCCGACATTTTGCCCATAATGTGTCGCGCGAGAAATGTGAACCGATTAGCTATAACATGAAATAGCTCAAAGTTAACATCTTTACAGTGATCGATTAGCTGTAGCGCATTTGAAATGTTTGCTGCGAGATATACTGAATACTTGTATCCGAAGTTGGAAAAAGAAAATGTAGTATCCAAGATTATGTTTCCAATGCCCTTTTGAATTGTCCATGATGCTTCTATCGGAATATTATGCAATGATGAACTTGTCGGTTATCAAAGGATATAGGTCACACATGAGATATGCTTAATGTAGGAAAAGTAAATACTCAAAATTAGACAAGAAACGTCCAAGACTGCACATTTACGATGATTCATCGGAGCTGCCATTTTGAATGTTCTCATGATGCTTAGTTCAAAATTATTAGGCGATTAGGCTCAAGATGATTCTGATTCTGGTAGGATTAGACAGAACGTACAATAGTTCCCATTTGAATTACTTGCGTTGTGAGGCAACAAATATACCCGAACTAAGAAGAAAGACTTTCAGATGAGTTATTATGGCCGTTGTTTTGAATTTCCTCTTGATGGTTCTTTTTTACTTATTTTCTGTTAGAATTCTTTTCAACAATGTTGAATATTTTAGATATAATATATTAGTTCTATACAGTTTATGTTCGAAAAGTGTAGAAAAGGGTAAAAACATCGCTAACGCAAATTGGTCGCTTGCACAATGGATTATGGAAATTGATTTTAAATCAACTGATATAAGCTACGAAGCTGAAACGTCAACTAATATGATAAACTATGAAGCCGAAACCTTGCACCTCATATTTGTTTTTTTTGTTCCATTGATGCCGTCCAGCAGATACAATAAAATTGGAAATTGATGACGGCCATTTCGTGAAAAAGTCAAACATGCGATGACTCTAGCCAAAAATGATTGTTCGGTCATTTCCTAACTGTATCTATGTGCCAAGTGTCATGCTTGTATCATCAAACGCACAGTTCTTACATATATCTGCCCCATTATTGCAAAATTTTAACATTAATTATTTCAAATATGAGGGAGCCATCCTGGAAATCGGCGCTCTTTAATGATTTTACAGTTGTCCCAAGCTTAGGTAAATATCGATTTTGTATTCTACATTTGGGGTCCAGTCTGTCCATCAGTTTCCATGATTGTGAGGAAAAGGAAACAATTTTAATCTTAACCGCTGTACTGCGGCTTGATGGAAAGCAGATACAGGCTGCACAATAGCGGCAAAGGTCGCAGACTATACAGTTGTATTTTGCCATCTCTGTGTAAGAAAAGTATTTCTAGTATCATGAAATAAAAGCACAAATTTGGAAAGAATAATACTCGTGGATATCCAATTTAAAGAACGCGAATATGGCTTCTCCAATGATATACAGAATACAATAAAGAACAGATGGATATTTCATATGCATGAATAGTAATGTATTATACCGGTTGTTATATTTTGTAGGACAGCAAAACGAGAACGGGTGTACAAAAGAGTTGTGTCCCTTGATAAAGAAGTTTGGAGCTAAGCTTACGGAGAACAATGGAAAAGAATTCATCCATGGCAAAATTAGTCAAAGATATGATGAAATTCACAAATGGAAATTCCAACGGCTCACACGTTTTTAACTCCACGGGGTATTTCATACAAGAACTTGACATTTGGGATTACATCTTACACATGTTCGGTGTTTTTCTCATGGTCGTGTCACTTTTCATCAACGGAGTAGTATTGCACGCACTGAGAAGACCACGCCCTGACTCACTGAAGTCCAGTTTCTTGATTCAAGGGATAATCATATCCGATATCCTCGTATCGTTGGCTTTAGGTACGCAAGTTCTACCATACGTTCTCCGGGCATTCGGCTATGATCCAGTCATCTCCATATCCTGCTACGAAGGCTTTTCCGTGACCTCGATGGCCGTTTTGGTAGTCGTACAGTTGTACACGGGACTGGCCATTGCCGTGGATCGCTTATGGTCCGTTCTAAGACCTCTAACATATCATACCACGGACTATTCAAAGTTTCAGAAAAGTGTCATTTTAGGAGGCATATGGGTAACGACACTCGTATTTTATCTCGGCTTCATTATTATAGATCTGCTACAGCAGATAAAGGAAGATCCCCGCCACATTTGTCTTGTTCAGAGGGAACTTCAAATGATGAAGCTAGTGTTGCTCGGTTACATTAGTCCATTTCTTGTAGTTGTAGCTATCTTCGCTACTCTATTCTTGTACGTCGCCATGCTATGGATAGTGATTAAACAGCGCGCACGTCGGCGTCAGCTAACTGACCCAACCAACACACATCAAGACAGTAATGCGTCCCTGGCCCTGACGTTTTTCCTAGTGGCACATGACTTACCTTCTCTGTTACTTACCGATCATCATTCAGTTCGTATTTTTCAAGGAGACTCTTAAGGTGGATGGATTTCCTCAGTTTAATATCACCGCTTACGCCATAACGACAACTCTTTACCAGTGTAATACCATCATTGATCCTCTAATTTTCACCTGGAGAATTCGATTCCTTCGAAACTATATGCGGACTCTTCTTGGGAAGGCGCCTTCTCATTCACAGCCACCTGGGAATTGTATCTCAAAGTAGCCCCGTCACAAACGTAAGGGTAGTTCCCCCGGCGGCGCACCGTTTCGGCGAACCTTAGCCTTACCAGGCCTGGGGGTGGGGGTATTCTGGTCACCCTCACAGACTTTCAATTCTCTCCGGAACGAGGATAACTTGAAAGCTGACACTCCGAGACTTTGTAGGATAACATATTAGTAGGAGATTAAAGGAGAATTAGAAAACACCGTTATTCTGTAATGCTCCGTCAAAGGGCCTTTTGTTACTTATTATGTAATGTCATTTGCAGCGTTATCATGTAATGCTCCGTAAAAGGCCGGTAAGAAAACAGCTTAATTGTATAGTGTAATAATCCTGCCAAGGGCGCTCTGTTACCAAATATGTAATGCCCTGTTCCCTGTAGCACATCAATGGGGGGGGGGGGAGGTCCATGGGATATTATGGGGTCCTAATGTATCGCATTTTCCGGAGAAGTTCCCCATAAACAAAGAGCAGTGAGTCATGGGCAAGCCCATTGTCAGTCCTAAATATACATCGCTCTTGGATCGTAGATGAATGTGTCTGGGAAACTTCTATACTATTATAATCAGTAGATGTCGGACTGTTGTCGCTGGTTGACAAATACTAATATATATATTAAGCAACAAAACGGATTTTTACGTAGCATTACATAATAAAGCAGCAAGTGCCACTACAGAACAAGTAACAAAACGAAATTTTACAAAACATTACATAATAATCCTGTTTCCAAACTCTCCTTTCGTCTTCTACTCATATTTGGGTCATTTTGAGTCTAATTCCAAAATCCCCAGAGCCGTGTCGACAATTTGAGAACAGAAACGTGATGTTTTCACCATTTTCTTCAAAATTCGTGCTTCTCTCTGAGGAAAGGTGGGCAAAAGATATTTTATTTCGCATCTGATTATTCTTTACTAATTTATCATGCGTTTTTGCGAGAAAACTCGTACATGAATAAATCGACAATTAGGCAGAGAAATCGTCCAAAATTGCCTTTTTCTACAATGACGTCTCTGACGTCAAAATTAAAAGAAAGAAGGTGCAAAGCACGACATCTTTCCCGTCTGCCAGCTTTCCATCTTGTAAAATTTACAGTAGAAAAATGGAAAGCTCTACATCACTCCCGTATTCGAGCTTCCATCTTGCAAGATTGAAAGCAGAATGATAGAAAGCTCTACATCTCTTCCGAATTCTAGCTTTCCATCTCGCAAAATCGAAAGCAGAAGGATGGAAAGCTCTACATTGCTACCGTATTCGATCTTTCCAGAATAAATTTATGACACGTAGGAATACCGGAGCTTTTTTCATATTAGTTCTTGTTAGTTCCGTATGCCTGGTACAGTTTTCGGAGAGAAGATGGCTAATTTCAATGAAACGAACATATCTCGTACATTTGGAGAAATGGAGCTATTTTTAACGAAGCATCGCTGCCGTATTCCTATATATCATCGATTCATTTTGGAAAGCTGGAATACGGAAGCGGTCGAGCTTTCCATCTTTCTACTTTAACTTTTACGAGATGGAAAGCTCGAATACGGTAGCGATGTGGAATTATCCACCTTTCTACTTTCAAATTTGGGAGATGTAAAGCTCGAATACGGAGAGATGTAGAGCTTTCCATCTTTCTACTTCCAGGTTTGCAAGACGAAAAGCTGACTTGTCAAGTGTTACACGGACTCACAAAGTCTCATTGCAAGATCAGAAGGTTTGCTCATTTCGGCAAGAATGGGGGCACCTGTGGGAAAACAACGGTACAGATGAAAACGTAGTTCGCGGTGCTATAGACAGCGAACAGCTTAATCAGGCGATTTCAAATTCCAGAAATACATGCCATAAACATTGTACATATTCAGATCAGTTTTATAATTTTCCTAGTCACCAAAATCTATATTTTATTGGTATACGATACGTAAATCATTTATTGGCATGTACATGTATACGGTATTTAACTGTCTTATTAACTGTCTTAGCTGTCTTATGTATACAATATG
Organism: Hanleya hanleyi; assembly: GCA_036873755.1. Taxonomy (NCBI): domain Eukaryota; kingdom Metazoa; phylum Mollusca; class Polyplacophora; order Lepidopleurida; family Hanleyidae; genus Hanleya; species Hanleya hanleyi. The sequence continues at coordinate 120,356 of JAVTVY010039039.1, read as the reverse complement.
ATACTGTCATTTATTAGTATGTATAGTGTGTGTAACTATATTATATTGGTATGTATACGGTATGTAACTTTTTTTTGTTAGTATGTATACGGTATATGTGTGTATCCGATATGTATTTGTTTTTATTTCTATGTACACGGTATGTAACTGTCTTGTATTAGTATGTATACGGTACGTAACTGTATTCTATTAACATGTATACAGTATGTACATGTAGCTGTATTTTATTAGCATGTGTACGGTATCTAACTGTCTTTTATTACCATGAATACGATATGTAACTGTCTTTTATTAGTATGTTTACGGTATGTATTTGTTTTTATTACCATGTACACGGTACGTAACTGTCTTTTATTACTATGTCTACGGTATGTAACGCTCTTTTATTAATATGCATACAATATGTATTTGTCTTTTATTACTATGTACACTGTATATAACTGTCTTTTATTAGCATGTATACATTATGATACTATCTTTTATTAGTATGTATACGCTATGTAACTCTCTTTTATCAGTATGTATACGGTATGTAACTGTCTTTAATTAATATGTATACGATATGTAACTGTGTTCTATTAATATGTATACAGTAGGATACTGTCTTTTATTAGTATGTATACGGTATGTAACTGTGATTTATTAGTACGTATACGGTATGTACATCTAACTGTTTTATTAATATGTATAAAATATGTATTTGTCTTTTGTTATTATGTACACTGTATATAACTGTCTTTTATTAGCATATATGCATTATGATACTGTCTTTATTAGTATGTATACGGTATGTAACCGTGATTTGTTAGTATGTATACGATATGTAACTGTCTGTTATTAATAAGTATACATTATGATACGGTCTTCTATTAGTATGTATACGGTATGTAACCGTGGTTTATTAGTATGTATACGATATGTAACTGTTTTTATTAGTATGTATACAGTATGATACTGTCTTTTGTTAATATGTATACTGTATGTAACTGGCTTTCAGTATGCGGCATATAACTCTCTTTTATTACTATGTATACAGTATGTAACTGTTTTTTTGTTAGTATTATTATGTTATTAACCAAGTGTTTTAATATTGGCCTACTTATAGGTCCGAGGTCGCAGGCCGATAGCCAATACGGCTGTCCGGGGACCTATAACCAGGCCAATATGGAAACATTTGGTTAACCCTACCTGGCCTGGGGTGGAGGGGGGAGGCGGAAAGTGCCCCCCTAGTGAACTTTTCTCTGTTGCTCCGAAACGACAAAACCGAGGAGGCTGAAACTTGGTGACTGTTAAGCTTATCTTATTGGGGTCATTTTGAGCCTATTTTCATATACCCCCGAGCAGAGGATCATGGGTAAATTCAAAATGGCGCCCATGTGGTATCCTCGAAAGTCGTGTTTTTCAATCTTTTCGGTTCATTTCTTCACATTTTCCTTGCCTAAAAGGCCTTGAAAGTATTTTATTTATGCAAAACTAATTATTCTACATTTTATTTGATTTTTTTCGAGAGAAAAATCGGAAAAATAAAAATTTCGAAAAATCTACCCCAAAAAGACCGAAAAATGGCTTCCGAGAAGATGACGTCACTGTGACGTCATCACGGCGGCCATCTTCCATTTTTTTACATTTCCCGGTAGAGCTTGAACCAAAGATACTGTGTGGTAAGTTTCAGCGCTCTAGCCTTAGTGGTATAGGAAATATAGGGGGGCACTTTCCGCCCCCCCCCCAACTGCGATACACCCCAAATCGCCCAGGGCAGATAGGGTTAATGATTATTATTATTATTAAATAACTCAACAATTTAAGAATCTTTTTTTTCATTGATTATAATACATGTATCAAGGAATATTTTAGTACAGCGACTCCACCAAATCAGGATATATATTTCTTGACAGTAGCCTTATTTACCACGATTAATGTGATTTCGATGTACCACTATAGTCGGAAAGTAGATTCTCTCTACAGTAACGATAATCGACGGCGATAATCGGGACGGTGAATAGGCCGATCAAATTCAACCTGGGCGGGGTTCTTCAACGTAGAAATCAAGAGTCGAGAAGATAGCATCACATGAAATTTTAATCATACAATATATATCATGAAAGTAATATACTAATTTTATTTGATGAAAATAGTGAAGCAAAATACAACCTTGAAATATGGTGAATTGATCCGAAGACCTATGGAGACCCTAGTTTTCAACATCATCGTCCAGGCGGTTCGGTCACATCTAATTTCTATCGTTTCCATCTACACGTGATCAGCTCTTCTAGCTGCAAATATGGCATCATCTTCTGTCATAAAATATCACTGGAGTCATAGCTTCGTTCATCGGTGCACTGTTGTAAGTGTTGGACCACTGTTTTGTCGTCTGCGATGTGCTTAGCGAGTCGATGTCACGCTCGCTTCACTATAGTCTATTTCAGTATCACTCACTACATTTGATTCCAAGGTGTGTGTACCGATTCGTATAGATCTATCGAAAATGATCACAGAAGGTACTGAATATCCGTTCAAAGTATTAGAATACAGTGACATCATTCGGAGAAGATCACGAATCGAGGATCATTCAGCCTCAACATCGCCATGTTGAAAGTCATATTGGCCCGGGCCATGTTGACCCTGTTTTCCCGTATTGGATCAGCTTTCCTGCATTGGCCCGCCTTCCTCATATTGGCCCGATTTGGTGGCCATATGAAGCAGGCCGAATTCATTGTATTATGTTCATATCATAGATAGCTATTTAATAAATATACGGTACATGTATGTAATTGTCTTTCATTAGTATGTTTAAGATATGAAACTGCCTTTTATTAGTATACATGCGTTTCTAACTGTTTTATCATATTTCAATATGTGGACGCATCAAGGATAACCCCGCCCTTGGTGCCCCTGATGTAAAGGGGTTGCTCAAAATAAATTCTCAATATTATGTGCGTATTCGTGCCACCAAAGGAGAGCACTCGGACCACGCATTCCACGCATCGTATTGTTCTTAAATCTCCCATGGCAGAGCAGTAGCATGTTACCAACTGGCGTCATTCCATCTAAATTCAGAATCTGTTTCACTCATTAATAATTCTATGTACATCCAGTTGTTAAGAATGGTCATACACACACATTATATAAGTTACACGAGTTTTGATTGGTACTTTACCAGGACATTTCATCCAAATTTCCCTGGACAGATCAGGGTCACGCGCTTGCTACGAACAGCGGGGAGTCTGCCTGCCTTAGCTCCTAACGACGAGATATTTGTCGAAACGTATTTGTCGAATAATCTCGGTGCCACCTGGTGGCCTTCATCGCCATTCTTGCAGGCAAACATGGTGTCGGGTTCGACGGACAGATTTCTCACTCTATAATATGTTTTGCTAATGATAACAAGATACAGTCGACCGAATACGATCAAGGAGGCATTCCTTTTGCATTTTAAGTAAAGGAAACATTCATTATTTGTGAAGACAGTAAAAACGATAAACAATTTTAACATGGCCCGCAGTTGGCGCCACCTATAGGCGAATAGGCACAGAAACATTCCCCAAAAATAACTCGAGGGAAGATACCCACATACTAATGTGGAAAAAACCCCGTTCATGTCTTCGTATGTTACTCTACGGAAATGTAATTTTACCTTGGACCACAGCTGGTGCCACATATAGGCGGATTGGCACGAAGCACAATCCCAACCGAGATCTTGAGGCAAGATCCCCTGACATTGGAAATAGAAAATTGAATCTGTTCAGTTTTACCAAAATGTTACTTGACCCGCAGGTGGTGCCACCTATAAGCAGCTCAACAGTCTCAAGGGAGATCTTCAGGCAAGGTACCCATATACCAAATTTGGAATGAATCCATTAAAGTTTTTAAATGTTATTGTCTGGAAACAATTTTAAATTGGCCTCAGGTGGCGTCCCCTATATATTGACCGGCATGAAAAACAATGCCATGCGAGATATTGAGGTGAGGGACCAACTTACCCACTTCGAAAACATGGAGCTCTGCCCGATAAAACGAGCCCTCTTGGAGTTGCAATTCATTGAAGGGTGGCAGGATTATACCAACATTACAGACTGCACACAAATTTCAACTTTCTGCCAGGAAATATTTGATACATAAGCTAAAACGCAATATATGAGAGTCGGACGAGGGTTAGTTTTGGATACTCCCAAGGGTAGTATAAGCTCATGGAATACATGATGGTATGTGGTCGGGCGAGGCTTAGTTTAGAAGATAGCGGGGGACATGCTCTCAAAGGTAATCTAGGTGTGATGACATGAGTGCCATGGAAGATCCCTGCACATGAAACAACCACACTGACAATTGCACTCCGTCATATGTCAGTCCGAGGAACCAAATGGTCAGAAATCCAATTAAATTCAGGAAATTGATCATACGTATTATGTGACCCAAAACTTTAGGGACTCGCGTTTTAATGAATATAGTAAGTTTGAAGTGTAGACACAAATATGGTTCATGCAAAACCGTTAGGGTAAATCATATGATGTGGAATTGTACCCTGCATTTAAGGCGACATGAAATTCAAAAGTAACTGGGGTTCAGTACTGCCGGGATTCCCTCGCCAGTTATTTGATAGTATATTACCGAAATAAAATATGGTTCGTGAAAAAGCGTGGGAGATATTGGAGCGATTTGCAAGAGGTGGAAAAAATTGATGTGGAATAGAATGATTTGATTGGGAAATTGAAGGAAATGGTGTCCTTCATTCAAGGTGACAAAATATTCAAAACTAACAAGGGTTCGGTCCCACCAGTTATTTCATATTATATTTCTGAAATAAAATATGGTTCATGCAAAAGCTTTGGAGTAAATTATGTGATGTTCAATAGAATGATTTGATAGCAAAATTGAAGGAAATGTTGTCCTTCATTTAGGGCGACACGACATTCAAAACTAACAGGGGTTCGGTACGGCGAGAACCCTCGTCGGTTTTTCATATTGTACTTCTGAAATAAAATAATGAAATAAATAACCTATGAATAATTACTATAAATATATTGTAGGTGATTCAGCACGTGAGTGTGTATAAACAATACACTGCATCGCCAATTTTAGGTAGGTTAGTATCACATGACGCTGAGAAGCTGTGGATAGAAAAAATATTGATAATATTCACTGTCAATATTTGAAGCATTTACCAGAATTGTCTCATGAAACCTTATTATTCATATTTAAGGGTTTGGTTGACGGAAGTTTTTCCAACGTCATGGCAACATTGTTATGGTTGACTACCTATGTTGGCATCACGGGAAATACTGATGGTTGGACTACCCTAATCCTGGATTAACCCAATCCAGTGTGACTAACTGAAACTGATACTTTGTATATGTTATAGCTACCATATCGAGGTCATTTATAGCCCATTTCCATGTCAAAATTTTAGGATAATTCAGAATAGTAGCCATTTTCTCTTCAAAATGTTGGCTTTTCTGCCTATAAATTTGGTCAAAATCCATTTTATTTCAGACCAGATAATTATTCACTAATTTATCATTAAAAAAATCCAAGAAATAGCATAAATAAAAAAAGGGATAATTCGCACCGAAACCTTGGCTGGAGTCACTGTGAGCTTACATTAAAGATATAGAGTAGTAATATTCTGCTCACTTGTATCAGTGATAATAATTATTTTAGGGAGGCGGAATCAGCTAACGGAATTGTCCTGAAACCTGATGACCTAGGACCCCTACATCCATGACTATAAAACCCCACTTCTATCCCTTGATGCAACATTCATGACAATTAAACGACTGGCTGGGATCTTTATACCTCCATCGTGTAACATAACATCAACTTAATAGCCAACGAGAGTTTCCTGGACTTGTACAGTCAGAAGTGCAAACTTTAATTTGGTGTATCGAGTTACGGCACATGTAATTTGCGTTTACAATGGCAATTTAATTGGTTTCGTGTTACATAAGCGATGTTAGATTTCTGGATAAGTGTTCACGTGTCATACAGATGAATGAATACACAATTCATCACGTGATTGAGAGAGATATAATACGTCATCAGGGATTGGGACCATTTGACGAAAGTACTACGATCTTACTCTGATAACACTCTGTTTATATTTATCAAATTTTAAAAACTTTAAATGAAGGCGCTTGATGGCCTAGGCTTGTCGATTGAGTTTCTAGGAAAATGTGTTTTGACGTTGATTGATGTCAGTGGATCTAGCAAAATTATGCTACCAGGCGCGAATCATTTAACGCCATATGCTGGCCCTCCTGGGATAGTACTGCCCGATATTGGGTAGTTGAATGATGCCGAAATGTTGATTTCTCTTATCACAGAATCGGAACAGAGTGCCCATTTCATCTTTACAGAGGTATAGCTCTAACATGATTTCTCACCTTGAATTCCTTCAACCAAGTGGAGCCCAATATTTCCATTCTGCGAATCCACTAGATAAGAAGCTGTTGTAACTTGTTGATTTTTGAAATGCTGGAATATACGATATCATTATTCATTCTCTTCGTGTGGTTTTAACATGACGATGTGTACGCTTCTAGAGAACTTACAGATAATTCCAACCATACAAAGCAATGGTTATATTCACCTCACCAACCGTTCTATCCGATCTCTTGTACGAAAAAAAAACGTGAGAGCTGAAACTCCCTGACTTTGTAGCTTACATGTATGATATTGGAATCATTTTGAGCCTACTTGCTTGATCCTCCGAACAGAGGATCATGGAAAAATTGGCGGCCATGTGGGATAAAAGTGATTTTTTTCGTCATTTTTCTTTAAATTTCTTTTCTACGAGAAAAAAAGTGGATAAAAATATCTGACCCAAAAATCTACCGGAAAAGTCTTTTTAAAAATGACGTCACTGTGACATCATCACAGAGACCATCTTGGTTTTATACATTTTCTGATAGAGCTTGACACAAGGTTATAGTGAGGTAAGTTTCAGCCTCCTAGCTCAAGGGCTGAGAAATTTATTTCGCCCCCCCCCCAGGTTGGACAGGTTACAAAAAGTCGAGGACTGATAGGGTTAAATAACCCTTTTTGCGACCTGTCCTGGCCTCGAGAGGAGCCATTTCGTTCCCCCGCCCCCTAATTATTTTTCTTATTACATGAGCTGGAGAGCTGAAACTTACCACACTATACCTTTACGTCGAATTCTACCAGAAAATATTTAAAAAATCTAAAATGGCCGCTTTGATGACCTCATTTTCAAAATACACATTTCTGTCGATTGTTTTCCGTCAAATTTTGTTTTCTCGCAAAACAGCAGAAATTTTCACTTTTCTGATACACCACGTGACCGCCATCTGGAATTTTCCCATTATCATCTACTCCGGGGTTATGCAAATAGGCTCAAAATAACCCCAATATGATAAAGTACATGTAAAAAGTCACGGAGTATCAGCTCTCAATATTTTGCTGCTCTGGAGATAGCGCAAAAAGTTTCGTAGGGAGGAGGGGCATAATGACCCCAATGCCTGGTAGGGTTAGATCAGAATAACTATGTGACCTTTTCACTTATTCAACCTCAAATCGTATTCCGATGATATTTAGAAGCATAATTGCACGTTTTTCAGCACAAAGAAGAAAAATATACTACGAGAGTTCTCTCCGCTGAGTTGTTTGCATACTTATAGATGCATATAATCATTATATTATTCTGAATAGCGACCACAAAGGGTTCTTACAAAGTTGCGTTCCGCATTCTGTTTGCTTCGATTACTAGGTAATAAATATGCCTAAAATATTTTTTTAATCTGTCATGTTTGTCAGTGTTTGGGAGAAACAAAAACAAGCAAAACCAACCGAAATTAAGTTCATCAAAATAGACCATCGCATTGTGTTTACAGGGACAAGTAGAGCTGGATGTAGATGTAGTGTGACAGACTGACAGACTGTCGTGAACCAAAAACCGCCTATGACAGGTAAAGGTCAAAGTGAACACTCGTCATTAAGATAGAAGATAATAGTTAGATACATTTCCTTGCGGTCCCCCAACATCCATGACAATCAAACGGCTGGTGGGGATCGTTATTCAATTAGCCTGTCACCTTCATTATGTAACGTGACATCAACTTAATTGACAGCGCGAGGTCCCTGGACTGGCACAGTTTGAAGCTTTAATTTGATATATCGGGTTACATATAGGACTTCACGCCTTGCGGCACATGTACTGTGTTTGACAGTTTAATTAGTTTCGTGTTACATAAGCGATGGTAGATTTCTGGATACGTGATCAGATGTGTTGCTCTGGATCTGCCATAAATCTTGAGGAGGAATGCCACAATCCATGATCATCCGCTTCACGTGTCAACAGCAAATGTGTGGTTAAATCAGTTTGATTGAATTCAGGATTTTATGTAAACGCGGTCTGAAACAGAAGATTGATGTCACGATACTTGCTTTGGCCTGGTAATATCCAGTCCATATTCTTTGTTATTTGGTCCCAAAACTGGCGATTACCCGCTTCGCCGGTATGACATTACAAGCGTCTGGTCCGTCATTCATAATTCAGCCGTCGTCCATTAGGGAAAATCCGCGTCCATAATCCAAAGACCTATTCCTTATTCCATATAACCGTATTATCACCAAATTTAAAAAGACAATCATAGTATACATAAACATAGGCTTGTTTCCTGCAAGAGAGAAGCGGTCAACTGCTTTCAATGATGCCGGCAAGACATCATGATATTCCAAAAATATCAAATCCGTATCGCTGATCAGTATTCTTAATCCATAATATTTTTTGTAAAGTCATCTAAAGAATGATGTATCTCAGTCACGCTTTGATTGTGACTGTTCGTATGGATACCATGATGGTCTTCAAGCACATGGGTTCATACGGCCTCTAGCCCCGGGTTAAGCGGAATTAGACACAAGTTGCGAAACGTAACGTCATAGATCCAGCACGCTACGCTCGTATTTTGCTATCAGCATGCGATATGTATCGCCAAATTTGAGAAACTTTGAGTGGAGGCGCTTGGTGGTGTAGCCCTGTTTTATAAGTTTCTGCAACAATGATTTGTGACGTTGATTAAAATCGTCACATTTAACACAGGATCTAGCAAATGCTACTAGACGTGAAATGTATACGCCATATGCAGGTCCCACTGGAATATTACTGTCCAGAAAGGGATAGTTTACGATGTCAAAATTGTAATCAACTCTTTTGTCATACAGTCGACGAGAGAAGGCCCGCTTCATTTTTTATAGAGATATAGGTCTAAATATGATGTGACTGTAGGGTTATCTGTAGTTTCCTTCAAATCCAGTGAAGGTGGATATATCCTTCACTGCGTCATTTATATAGCGATTATACACAGCGAGAAGGTCGTCTATATAGCGTTTGGTGAATGAGAAGGAATTTGGTGAATGACCTTTGATGATCGATGTATGGAGCACTGTGCCACCCCCCCCCCCCCCTTTCCCTGCACACACTAAGATATAAATCGCTATATTCGAACAATAAAATGCATCAAGTTTACACCCCCACTTTCTTAAAAACAGATATGCAGTCTATTTATGTCGATCTCAATGACAACAGAGGAAAATTTGCACCAAAGTGATAATGAATCGTTGATTTGCTTTCTAGGTTTTCCTTTTTTCCAAATGGCAGTCCGCCTCTGGTGATCACCTGAGGTCTGTTTCTGATGATCGGCATGGATACTCTTGGTGAAATGATTACATCGAGTTGTAGCTAAATGGCTGGTTTGCATAGCAGGAAACCATCCAAGAATCGTCCTTCTAATTCATTAGTTCCGGCGACTATTTTCAGGTACATTCAATCACTTCATTGCTGCCTGCTTAGGACTACGAATATGTCGGACTGTCTTTGGTGTTGGCGTTGAACCCTGGCGTTGAATGTATGTGGATATAGAAAAACTCAAAATGTCTTACGGAAGAACTTGATGCTGAAGGTCACATACCGTATAGACGTGTATCTACATGAGATTTCTGGACTCTGTATACGACAATCCCTCTAAGTTCATTAAAAATATCTGTGTTCAAGAAAACTGATCGTAGATATATTAATGTCGGAAGCCATAAAGCATTATTTAGCTCTACTACATACATGTACAAGAGATATCATCCATGGGATGTTTCTTTGTTTATAGAGTTGCTGGAATTTCTCATTAAAATATCTATGTGAAATTTGTCAACACAATATATCAACAGCATATAGGTATTCCAATGGGTACTAATTGTGCATCCCTATCGGTTGACCTATATCTGTTCTCTTATGAATATGACTATATTCAGGCGCTTTCATAAACCGATTCATTCAAAAGCCCGTTCCTTCTCATTCACCAAACGCTATATAGACGATCTTCTCGCTGTGGATAATCGCTATATAAATGACGCAGTGAATGATATATATCCACCTTCACTGGATTTGAAGGAAACTTACAGATAACCCTACAGGCACATCGTATTTAGACCTATATCTCTATAAAAATGAAGCGGGCCTTCTCTCTCGTCGACTGTATGACAAAAGAGATCATTACAATTTCGACATCGTAAACTATCCCTTTCTGGACAGTAATATTCCACTGGGATCTGCATATGGCGTATACATATTACGTCTAGTAGCATTTGCTAGATCCTGTGTTAAATGTGACGATTTCAATCAACGTCACACAACTTTGTTGCAGAAACTTATAAAACAGGGCTACAACACCAAGCGCCTCCACTCAAAGTTTCACAAGTTTGGCGATACATATCGCATGCTGATAGCAAAATACGAGGGTAGCGTGCAAGATCTATGGCGTTACGTTTCGCAACTTGTGTCTAATTCCGCTTAACCCGGGGCTAGGGGCCGTGTGAACCCATGTACTTCAAGATCCTCATGGTACTCATATGAACAGGCACAATCAAAGCGTGACTGAGATACATCATTCATTAGATGACGACAACGAATATTATGGATTAAGAATACTGATCAGCGATACGGATTTGATATTTTTGGAACATCATGATGTCTTACCGGCAGCATTGAGAACTGTTGACAGCTTCTCTCTTGCAGGAAACAAGCCTATGTTTATGCATACTATGATTGTCTTTTTGAAATTGGTGCTAATACTGTTATACGGGATATGGAATAGGTCTTTGGATTATGGACGCGGATATTCTCTAATGGACGACGGCTGAATTATGAATGACGGACTAGATGCTTGTAATTTCATATTGTACTTCTGAAATAAAATAATGAAATAAATAGCCTATTAGTAATTATTATAAAGGAATATATTGTAGGTGATTCGGCATATGTATGTGTATAAACAATGTACACTGCATCTCAAATTTGAGGTAGGTTAGTATCACATGACGCTGAGAAGCTGTGGATAGAAAAAATATTGATAATATTCACTATCAATCTTTGAGGCATTTACCAGAATTGTCTCTTGAAACCTTATTATTCATATTTAAGAGTTTGGTTGACGGAAAATTTTCCAACGTCAGGACAACATTGCAATGGTTGACTACCTATGTTGGCATCACAGGAAATACTGATGCTCGGACTACCCTAATCCTGGGTTAACTCAACCCAGTGTGACTAACTGAAACTTGGATACTTTGTACATGTTATAGCTATCATATCGAGGTCATTTTTAGCTCATTTGCATAGCACAAGTTTAGGATAATTCAGAATAGTAGCCATTTTCTCTTCAAAATATTTGCTTGTCTATAAATTTGGTCAAATACTATTTTATTTCAGACAGATAATTATTCACTAATTTATCATTAAAAAAATCCAAGAAATAGCATAAATAAAAAGAGGTTATGACATGTTCTTTGTTGATCGAAGTATGGAATACTGTGCCACTCCCCACCCCCCACACACACTAAGATATAAATCGCTATATTCGAACAATAAAATCCATCAAGTTTACATCCCTACTTTCTCTAAAACAGATATACAATCTATTTATGTCGATCTCAATGACAACAGAGAATAATTTGCACCAAAGTGATAATGAGTCGTTGATTTGCTTTCTAAGTTTTCCTTATTTCCAAATGGCAGTCCGCCTCTGGTGATCACCTGAGGTCTGTTTCTGATGATCGGCATGGATACTCTTGGTGATTACATCGATTTGTAGCTAAAGGGCTGGTTTGCATAGCAGGAAGCCATCCAGAAATCGTCCGCCTAATTCATTAGTTCCGGCGACTATTTTCAGGTACATCCAATCACCTCATTGCTGCTTGCTTAGGACTACGAATATGTCGGACTGTAGACAATGCCAGCGCAGAGGGGCTTCCACATAGGCTCACTACCGTTGATAATCACAGTTCGTCCCTCTTCCCTCCAGATTATGGAGTGGTCACTTAAAAGTTACATGTAAAAGGTCCTTCACGATTGCATCCACGCTGACCACAGACTGAATTGTCCACGTTAAATGTCTTGACAAATTAGGGAGTTCAAAGTTTAGATCTGTCTACTTGACTACATATACGACCAGTTTTGCCCCATACATGCCATAGCAGAAAGCGGGACTCGTACTGAAGTGGACGGGCCTGCGGGCTGCATCAGACGTAATATACTGACCATCACATGCCATTGTGTTGGCATTGACAGCGTTATTGGATTTCTGTCGTATGCTGAGAGAGCGAGAAGAGGCATTGATTACCCGGTATTGTTCCGGGCCCATGTACATCAGGAGTGTTAAATATGCAGTACTTAGCTGATAGGTGGCTTATTGAAGACTGATGCTATGCAGTGCTCATCTAGCGGAATCTAATGGCTGCATGTAATGTAGCAATTTCCATGGCTCAGGCTAAACAAGAACTTTTTTTCGTTTCAGGTAACTGGTCCCTCTAAAAATATTCTATTTTACGGTGGAACCCCAGGGTTTGTTTTTCCACGGGAATCCAGTTCCTGTCGGCACTCCCGCAAAATAATTTTCGGGAATCCAACAGATTCCCGTAATATTTTAGCAATCTGTAAAGAAATGATAACAGAGGATGTCCGTGGATTCCCATAGAGCTGGGTTGCGAGAATCTATTTGGATTCCCATGAACTGTGACGAAAAACAAGGCCTGAACCCTATAATGTACTCTCCCCAGTAGCCTACTCAACATTGCATATCCGATTTTCAGGAGAGGGATCAACAGCTCTCCTTCAGTGGCTCGTGTTTGAAAAATCTGCGAGAGCTACAAATCACTCCCGCAATTTTTTTTGGCAAGAGCAATTGCTCCCGCCAGAATCGCTCTTCTGGGTTGGCTTGTGGGTGTGATTTCTATTTTATCAAACACCTGACATTCGTGTTTTCTCTGCATGTTTTGCGCAGGTTTTACGCCATATAAAGTTCACAAACTCACTTCCTGCTGTGTTTGTTGTCTTTATAACCTATCATCGATGTCACATTCCAATTTAGGAAGGTTTTTAGTTGAATGCATGGAGTACTTTCCCTGTCACTGTCGGCCATTACTACGCCAAGCGTTTTTAAAGCGAGCATTCTCATTAGCCTGCACGCAGATAAACGCAAGTGTCAGTTTTCGTTTTTGTGAAAACCACATTGTTCGGTGATCTGTTTTTAAGTTTCGACAAGTAAAGAAATGAGAAGTTGTTGTTATTTGACGATGTTTATTTAGGGGCATGATTAAACACTCTTGTGAAGATGTATTTGCGAGCGTTATTTGTGCGGGAGCGCGATCGCGCCCTTCAAAACCGAGTGACTGCTCCTTGCCGAGTCTCCTGAAGAAAGAAAGAGGAGAATGTTGGAGAGTGGAAAGAGAACATCACTCTCCTTCAACCATTAAAACTCCAATCCTATATATGTCTGATACATAAAAAGTTGAAAAAAAAAAAAAAATTGCAATCATGCCAACCAGTAACAAAATTACTAAACAGGGCTTCAGATTTCACTAATTTGGGCAAAACCTCTATTCAGCACGACAGTTTTGTTTTAGGTAGGAAAATGAGCCCAAAGTAGTGAAAACTGAATTCTGTAAGCTTCCTGTCTGTGTCTTGTGTGCTGTCCTCAGTGTTTTATAGGGTGGATGGAGGGTGTCTGGTTCCATGCTGCTTCAAAGATTTCTTCTTTCAGAAGTAGCAGCAATGTAACTTGGCTGGGCGGTGCTTAGTTGGCTCATGGCATATAGCTGAAATATTGTTGAAAGCGATGTTAAATTCTATTCACTCACCCTTCTGGTAAAATAGGCAGACTTTGTTTGAAATAAGAAGCTTAATTGATAAGGAATCTCCACAAGCTTAGCATTTGACTGAACATTGAATTGTTGATTTTTTTTTAGCTCTTTAATTTGGGCACAGCATTCAATGTTGTATCAGTGGAGTGGGGTGTGGGGGGGGGGGGGAGGCTAATCTAAATCCCTGCTAAACATTTCAGAGCATTGGAAGGGCTGTAGTCATACTTGTAAACATTAATGTATGTTCAGTTGTATAAGAGAGAATGGACTTTGGCTTGTGGTGCATGTACATGTATACATTCACACATTAATCCATTATGGTATCTCCTCAATAGTTGTGTAACATGAAGCTGTTGTCAGATCATGGTCCAAGTACATGTACATGTTTTAGTCTGTGGGCTTATGTAAAAAAAGCAAAATTTTGGGTAGATTCTTGGCACCAATGTTTAAGCACACCTAGAAACATCACTGATTAAGAAAAAATGGGTGCCAGTTTTTGCATTAACATTTAGGGCCTCCATTTTGAATTTCAAAATGGCCGCCTTTTTTTAGCCGATCTGTATGATTTTTTGTTATTCAACATTATTTAAACATGTAATCGAAATGTGCGCAAATAGTTTGGGTTTGAAATGCATTACAGTTGAGACAACTGTTCATCTGAACTCGTTTGCATGGATATTAACCTGTTTTCGACGTTATTATCAAGAAATATTGGTATGAATGTGCAACTTCTTACTGTAGTCCGTGAGCTACTAGGGCTCACCTTGCACCCCCCCACTACAGACCGAAACTATGTTTTTTATGTGCTTTAGGACATGTCAAATAAGAAACAATTTGTTAACAGTCGATAAACTGGGACTCGCTACCCTTTTAATCACTTCGAAATTACTCCTGTGTTAATAAGTACAATTTTTGTGACAATAGGGGGTAGGGTTACAAGAATAGTCTTATCTTCCATAATTATTATCCAATCTTTATAATGTTGGCCACATATTATTCAGCATTGATTGCTGCATCGAATATTTACAAGATAATATCACTATTTGTTGGGTATGACATCACACAGGGACCATACATACAAAAGTAGGAGTAGTAGCGAAAGCGGGCGTTTTGGGGTGCGTGAGGGTGTGCTTGAGCGATTGAGGGACCATTCTTGGTTCGAATGCGTCGGGTGAGGTGTCAAAGTGAAGCCCTCGGTATGTAGACCACGGCTTGAGGGATCTCCACATGATCTGTGATGTCATTGGTGACGTCATCAGTAGGAGTAGTAGACAAAGTAGGCATTTTGAGGATGCGGAGGAAGGTTTTTGGGGTAGAGATGGACCATCCGTGGTCTAAATGGACCGTGTGGGGTGTCCCTCTGCATCTACATGCAGAGAGTTACAAGATGACACCAACACGGTCCATTTATATCACGGATGGTCCATCTCTATCCCTTCCTCCGCATCCTCAAAATGCCTACTTTGTCTACTACTCCTACTGATGTCACCAATGACATCACAGATCATGTGGAGATCCCTCAAGCCGTGGTCTACATACCGAGGGCTTCACTTTGACACCTCACCCGACGCATTCGAACAAAGAATGGTTCCTCAATCGCTCAAGCACACCCTCAGCTTTCGACACCTAAAGCACATAAAAAACATAGTTTCGGTCTGTAGTGGGGGGGGGGTGCAAGGTGAGCCCCAGTAGCTCACGGACTACTGGTATATGACAAATATTTTCTGCTCACAGTATGTAATAATGCATATCCAATGTGAACCAAATAAATTCCATGAAAATCAGAGCTTCTGAGCTAGTTCACCAGGGCGTTGAAGCGTTAAGCTGGGCGTTGACGGGCGTTGAGATGGGCGTTAAGGCGTAACGACGGGCTTTGACGGGCGTCGCTGCATTTCGATGAATTGGTGTCAATTCCATGGAAATCAGAGCTTCTGAGCTAATTCACCAGGGCGTTGAAGCGTTAAGCTAAGCGTTGACGGGCGTTACTGTCTATAAAAGCGAGCGTATTTCCAAAAACACGCACAGTCGACGTTCAACCGTCAACATGACTTATACTTGCTCTGAGTGCGAACGCACGTTCACCAGACATTACGATATGATGCGACACCAGAACAATATACATGGGATTGAAGACTCCGAGGAGTCCGTTGAGGGGGATGCTGATACAGAGACTGCTGAGAGTGTATCGACTGATACCGAAACAGAGATTGCTGAGAGTCTATCTAGTGATACGGAGAGCTTGACCTCAGATAGTCAGCATACGTCCGTGGAAAGTGAGGCAGAACCTACCTTCTGGGATCGTATTGTGACAGCAGCTATCAATACTTACGCTGCAGCGATCGAGGACGCCGGAGAGGATAATTTACAACAGACGTACACCCAAATGCGCCCCCGCATCAGGAAAACAGCCATGGCGATCTATGAACAGTATACCTTACTACCGCTTGAAATGAAAGGCGACCCCACGCACAGGTCCATCATGAAGGCCAAGCGTCACTTGGAAGAGGCTATGGGGCTACCACCCACCGTGGCCCTGGAAAATGCGATCAGAATGCGCAAACAACTGTTTCAGGACATGCTGCCCGAAGAATATCCAGGCCTGTCCGACGATGATTAGAATAAACTGTTCAGAGCGAACATGGCTGAAGATGGAACTTGCTGAAATGGCGACTTCTGATTGGACAAGACTACATCTAACGGACAGGAACGAATATGATAGATGCAAATGGTGGCCTCTGATTGGGCAAGAGTCTTTTGAGTTGTAAACATACCCAACGCGGCTCTCCCAGCGTGGGTATGATGTAACATTGGGGAAAATAAACTATATGAAAAAACTTCTTGTTGTTGTTGTTCTCTCATGTGTCATCCTTGTTTTTGTTGTTGTTGTTCTCTCTCCGGTCTATATCATGGCGTCAAGGCGTTATGTTAGAGCGTTAAGGCATAACTACAAGCGTTGACGGGCGTCAGTGCATTTCGAAGAATTAGTGACAATTACATGGAATATCTAGAAAATCAGAATTTCTGAGCTATTTCACCAGGGCGTTGAAGCGTTAAGCTTGGCGTTGGCGGGCGTTGCTACAATATGACACCTCATACAACGCATTCGGACCAAGGATGGTCCCTCTCTACACCAAATACCTTCCTTTCACTGCCCCAAAATGTCCACTTTGGCTACTACTCGTACTGATGACGTCACCAATGACGTCACAGATGACGTGAACATCCCTCAAATTGGGGTCTACACCCCAAGAACTACAAAATGACACCTCACACGACGCATTCGGACCAAGGATGGTCCCTCTCTACACCAAATACCTTCATTCACTGCCCCAAAATGGCCACTTTACTTACTACAACCAACTGCGCATGCGCAGATTGACGCGACTTGCATTTGAAAACACACCATTCTGACTCTAACCCACACAAGCTTCACTTTGACACCTTCCACGACCCATTCGGACCCATAGCGGTCATCTCTACCCCAAACACACACCCCCCCCAAATGCCTGCTTTCTATACTACGGCCAGACTGCGCATGCGCAGAATGACCATATTTCTACCCCACATCCACGCCACCAGATGCTCCATTACATAGGCTTCACATGGATACCTTACACGACCCATTCGAACCGTGAATAGCCCATCTCTAACCCAAACACACCCATACACACCCCCAAAAATGCCTGCTTTCTATACTACGGCCGGGCTGCGCATGCGCCAATTATTGACAACGTACGAATTATTAGTGTAGTCAAGTGCTCCTGCATGAGAGTTTCAAAATAAGACCTCATACGACACCATTGGACCACCAGGGACTCACCTAGACTCCATCACGTCCACCCAGTATGGATTTATACATACATTGGGCTTATACCCCAGTATATGGGTCTATATGGGGCTATAGACAGACCTCAAACTTTTTTCAAAAATTTCACCGTTTCGTGCCGGGACACTTCCTATCATGTTTGTCTTGACGAGACAAAACAAATCAAAACAACCATACCGCAAATGTCTAGAAGTACGTTTCCCAGTGGGACAAACATTGGTCCTATACCCCTAGTATGGGACTATATGGGTCTATATGGGGCTACGTAAACAAATCCTGAAATCTGGTGACCATCTTGGATTTTTGCTAATTTAGAGTATTTATAGTGTTCTTATTTGTTTCCAATGAATGGTTGGCCCCTTTATAAGAGTTTAGATAAAATGAAACAAATATTGGATGACATTTGAATGAATAATTGGCAATTATGTTTAAAAAATGATTTTCGATGATGGCCATTTTGAAATTCAAAATGGAGGTCCCAAATGTTAATGCAAAAACTGGCACCCATTCTTTTCTTAATCAGCGAACTTTCTAGATGTGTTTAGACATGAGTGCCAAGAATCTACCCGAAAAAATGACAAATCTGGAAAATGTTACATAAGCCCATAGACTATTTGTTGTCAGGTTGTATTCTAGACCATTTAATACTCCTAGAGCTTCTATGGGTTTCGGCACTCCCCCAACATGGCATATTCACAGTGCCTTGCTGCACTCTGCGTCACATGCCAAATTAAACGTCTGGATCAAGCTCTGTTGCAGCCCTCACAATTCACCACAGCAATCAGCAATTGCTGAGGTAAATGCCGTGGCATAATCAGTTCCCATCAGCAACATTTAACATGGTGATAAATAGGATTATATGACATTATTTTTGCCGAAGCGAGTTTTCCGAATTGTGTGGGCTGGGTTACTGGATCTGGTAAAATTGTGCATTATATTTCATCAGTAGCATTTTTAACTGGAAACTCTTAGCTAGACTCGCCTGTACCCGTATATATATCTATTGTACGGTATCAAATGGAAGATTGAAGAGCTCTAGTATCAGACATATTGAAAGATTACCTGATACTGCAGGGTACATGTGCATGGAACAATCTTTGTGTCATCTATATTACGCATGTATGTATTGGACCAGGAAAATCCTGGGTTGATCGCTATTGTCACAGAGGCTACCAAGAACGCATCAAGATCATCAGTTTTCTCACTGAGGATTAAATTTCTTTTGATGCGTGACACTACTTGTTCTGTGGTAGGGTCGCCCATATAGAGCCAGGCATGTACAGGGTGATTGGATAAACATCCAGGTCTCCATAGTTGTTGTGGATTTACCGTGCAGAGTTCTTGTAATGGAGACGCCGCTTCTCTATATACGTTATCATGTAAACCTGTAACACCTGGGTTCTCTGGGTTTCGATTTTGTTACCCATGTCGCTAAAGTACACAAAAGAGGGCTTTAGATTACACCGTAGATACAATGTCAGGACTTGTTTTTCCACGGGGATCTGTCAGCACGCCCGCAAAATACATGTAATTCCCGTTGTAATTAACGGGAATCCAACAGATTCCCACAAAATTCTGCGAATCTGTATGGAAATGACTGCTATAGATTCCAGTGGATTCCCGTAATGTTGAATTACGAGAATCTGTTTGGATTCCCGTGGATTTCAACGAAAAGCAAGGCCGGAACATAAACATCGTGCCCAAATTAGGATGCGCCCAAATTAGAGAGCAAAAAAAATATATATTCTAAAAAAAACATATACATAATATATTTTCCATATTCATGGAGATTGCTGATCAGTTAACCCTCATAATTGACTCAAAGCCTACCTTTTTTGCAGGAATTCAGATTTTCACTAAATCAGGGCACTTTTCCCTGTATTAAAAATTTTTGCTGTACCGAAAAGAGCCCAAATTAGCGTAGTCTAAAACCCTGGTACCCATAGAAAATTGGCTCAATTTTGACCCAAAGTTGACCTTGTTGCCAACCAGATGTCAATCAAACCACTCTTTGCCCAATTTTTTTGTGCATTGAGCTATTCGAATGATTTATCCAACAGGATCTCTATTTCAAGATATGAATGAAATATTGCAAAACATTGCAAAACACAAATGCAACGTTTTTATTTTGTATTGTTAATGCAGTCAGGTTACTGTTGAGGGAAGACGGGTAGAAATCGTCTTTCCAGTGGTACATGTACCGGTAGCTGACCTCCACAAGGTCAAGTTTGTATGTCATTGTCGCAGAGATTCTGATTCGATATTTGGCCCCTGCACATGTACATGTACATGGTGTATGTGACAGTTGGATTTCTCAGACTGCCACTTTCTCCCCAATTAAACTTTTGACCAGCAGCAGTTACCTGACGACAGGTCTATTCATATACCTTTACCTGAAATTAATCCATAGAACGACTGTCTGTGACAGTCTAATTATAGCTGGCCAGTTCTGCCGTAATGCCTTTCAGGTCACTAGTGTGCATGCACACGCAGACATGTCCATCGATGTGTTAGGTAAGCATTACAATTAAGGTCTGTTTTGATGATCTCGCCTCAACTCTGGAAGCTTGCGTACATGATCAACGCCTGCTTCAGCAGGATGCTGCCCACTCCCAGAGGCATGTAGATTTCATGCAGAGGAAATGGTCAGCTTTTCACGATGTACACTTGGAAGAATGGTTCGTACATTTCGATATTAGCCTATGCTAGAGTGGAATATTTTTAAATTAATTGTGAAAAATTTATTAAAATTATTGTGAACTAGCATAATTCTTTAATTTTAAATACACTATTTCTTCTAATTATTCAGATGGCAAAACTTAAATTCAGGCTACTGTGGAGAGAAATTCTGCTAACATTCTACAAATTTCACTAGCGATATTTTCAGTTCTTGAGATAAATAACATATCCATGCCACAATAGTTAGCCTCTGTTGACATAGAGATCCCTTTTTTCTGCTTCCAAGTCTATAAATGTTGTTTGAAACATTTAGGAAATAGTTTACCGGTAGTACGTCTAGGATAATTTGATGATCTGTTTTTTTAATACAAAGTGGCAAATTTGCACTTCCTTGCACATTGGTCGGATCATAGCAGTTGGTTTCCAATGGGTCGATCTTCTTCAAGATCCAAGTACCATGTGGGCAGAAATATCAGACGTAAGCCTACAAAAGGGTCAATATTAAAGGTAAAACAGTCTGTTGTTTTAGGAGGCCAGGCTGAATAAAGAAACATCATGCCAAGACTCGTATCTCTCGCGGATCTCTCTATCATTTATTTGTACGGCACATTTATTTGTGGAAATGCATTTGTTGTGATTCAATAATATATTTATGTATTTGGATTTACTGTTTGTTATATATATTTTCCCCTTCCCACCTAACTTGTTCTGCTCCTGTATCCAGAATCATCGAAGAATTGGAGCAGTTCATTGTTGTATTTAGGGGCTTCAGGTAGTCCGTATGCGAGAATCCGCAGTGAATTTCTCCTATGCGAGGGATGAATTATTCACACCTAATTCAATAATGTCCTCATGAAATGGTGGCAGCAGAGTTTGATCTCTCCTTTGGCAATGATGGTAACCAAATGTTTGCCAATATTCCACATGAAATTCTGTACGGTACCAAGACATGGTTGTTCAACCCAGTTGAAAATAGTTTATCAATACTGTATTTTGCATGAGAGTTCTATCTTTCATCGTTCATAGGATGGGTCTGTCACTTCGTGTCAACATGTCTAGAACTGTGGATGAAACAAAAACCGACAAGTGGGCGTTACATTAGTTGTTGACATTTTCACCGATCAACAAAATTTGGCTGTGGAAAACAGCGGTCGTTGTCGATTTAGAATTTTCGAAGCAGTGATTGGGCTGGTCTATCTGACGAAAGATAAAAGGGTGAAAGGTGTAATATATGGCACTGAACTCCTTTGATATGGTTCAGTCAGTTGCATATTTCATTACCAGGAAACAGCAGTATTTCATTAATGAAATAAAGGAAGAACTATACTCGGTGGGTCTTCTATGAACCATTATGTCACTTACTGGTCTCCCCTCAAAGCTGTCGCCTGCGAATATATTTACACTAGTATGATATTGCCCTTGGTACCAACAGGGTGCACCTATAATAAGACTTGTATCTTGCGCAGTATGTCCTCGCCGTAGGAAGATAATTTGACCTGTGGAGGCTGAATGTTCCCAAATACCATCATAGCAATATACGCTGTGACAGCATTCCCCGGAAAGTCACACAAAATAAATTTTGAATTCAACTGTCCATTCGCGTGATCTGGAACATTTTCAGAGATTTCTTATAAATGTGTCTTCAGAGACCCATTTGTTGAAAAATTATCGATGAATAAACAACATATACAGTCATTTAACTGGCGAGGGGCAAGCCTAAATATTGTAGCTGGAGCTAGAAATAGTGATATTCTACATGTAATACTACAGCAGCAATCAACGTTCAGTCAGCCGTGTTGTCGATCTCGAAACCTGGGGTAGAGAGACCCTTCCAGGTTTAGACCTTGGGGTTGAGGTTGGAGGGGTGAAGTCCTCAGGCTTCCTACACAGGTCTATGTTCGCTGGTCAGTGTCCGAGCGTAAATGTTCTCTTGAAAAGTTTTACAATTTGATAATTGGAGTATCAATACTGTCATTTATAATATTCCATGATGTAGCAGGGATTGAAAATTATGCTTTCCATCGGTTCTCCTCGGTGGTTTCAATGGAAGCCGTTGCCTGTCGCATGAAACGGCAACAATCTAGGTAAACCAAGATGGTAAATCAGGGGAATACCATCTAGACGTAACACTATGAAAAGTTCATGGGAAATGGCCCCTGGGGGCTTCCGGGGATTGACCTGGGATGTTGTCGTGCACACCGCAGGTCACGGTAAGAATAGTCCTCAGCTCCTCAGACAGCTTGTCGTTAGAGGCGACTAATTGAGAGGTTCCCAGGTGTAAAAAGGAATAGGACCCCACCCGTGTGGTTCCCGGGTGTGAAAAGGAATAGGACCCAACGCCGTGATATGACTGAAATATAGTTGAAAACGACGTTAAATCATATTCACTCACTCGTGCGAAATGTTCGCCGATATTCTGCGAGATCCCATAATAAGCCAATCACGACCATTTCTGACTTTTCTCTCTGACATTGATTGACGTTTACTTCACGGAGGAGATCAACATGTTTGTGCGGCACAATCTTTTGATATTTTCCACCCCCTAACAAAGCCAGATTTTTCGGCGGGAGTAAACTCTTTGATCTTCATGTACACTGTCTGGAAATGATGCCATACTTGAATACTGTTTCCCGATAATGTTTATATATTAGTCCACGTGCTACAGTGTGTAATTACTGTGGGCGTGATTTCAACAAGCTACCCACCTGATTGGCTGACAATAGTAGTTTCAGATTCGCATGGGATTTATATAATGTAGGGCTGAATTCACAGGGCTTCGTGTTTAGATTTAGTGCAAGAGCTAAAAATAGCTCGCATCAAGATATTTAGGAGAGGGTTATTAAAAGTCAGGCGAGTGATTGCAATATAATACAGTATAAAATGTGACAGTTTACGCGAGCTAAAAATCACTCTCGTGACATGAATTTACGCGAGTGTTTGCGTGCAAGTGAGCTCTCACTCGCGCTAAAAACGAAGCCCTGAATTCAGATATAATACTCCGTGATATTATATCTGAGTTTACCGAGATTGAAAACGGCAACTCTCAAACGTTAAACAAGAATAAAAATGTTTACACGAGACTTGGGCTGGGCTCTATCAGTACATATATATATATATATGTATATATTACCATGTACATCTGTTTCACATCGTTCATATAAACAAGCTTGAATGGACAAATGACAATAACCACAGGTATTAAATTGATTAATATTGATGAAATTGAACAGGTGTACTGTATGGTAAGTTCTCCAATAATTCATTTCATACGATACAACAATAAAATTGAAGTCGTCTAACATTACTCTGCCTATTACATCGAGCTCTAATTGTTTTCGGTAATTTCTCTAATAATTCAATCACCCTATCAAAATTCAATCCCTCTATCAAAATTCAATCACCCTCAATTTTGGAGACAAAATTCAGTTGGTGGTTTTGATAAACTTGACCAGCCTCTAAAATCATTGAAATAATGAAGGAATAATGGATTATGCATGAGTTTGAACCATTTTCCTACGAAGTAGGCTAAAGATTGCAAATTGTCCTGTAATGAGTGAGTGAGCGAGACAATGAGTCAGTCCATCCGAATCCTTTCGTCGGAAAAATAAGGAGAACCGTCGACATTAGAACCTTGATTTTTGGCATGAAGGTGCATTAGGGGACTGTTACCAACAAGCTCTGAGCTGACCTACTTTTGATGAAATTTTCTGGTGATTTTTGATGAAAATCACTGGTGATTCTGACTTGGGCAGAGCCCATCTTAATATAGGCAGGATTTCAACTGGGGATGGGGATTTCCAAGAGTTCAGTTCGCGTCGGAGTCCTAATGCCTACCCTACTTTGTAGGTCCTGTGACGTTAGTCTCACTGCTCATGTTGTCCACTTCCTGTTCTAATAAATTAGATTCCCCCGATATTCTATGGTGGTAATTAAATTTCACTTCCTGTGATTGAATTATTAGAGGGATTACATGTATCTTTCGCTTTCTGTACAAAATGTTTAGACTTGGCATTGGTTCAAAATTACTGATTGGATGGCGTTGCAAACATGTCTTCAGTCGAACGGATTGACGATTTTAATTTAGTAACTGAACAAAACTTGATGAGCCCCCTCCCAAATAAAATTAATTTATTATTGAAAGAAATGAATTTGGTTTAGTAAGCTTATGGGAAAATAGAATTTAAATAGGTTGTTTCTACTTGAATAGTCTCCTATTTGTACGAGTTCGCATGCAATGATTTGCATGAACATTTCCATTATTTTTCATTGATTAATTCAGGATCTGATGTCAATGTCAGATGAGCTGATTCCCGAACAAGCTTCTAATATTAAAATATTTCATTCGTGGGAGAGAAAAAAAAAAAAAAAAATTGAACAGGGATGATAAATAATCACATTGTTTAAATTGATGGAGGAAAAAACTGTACATGTAAAAAAAGAGAAGAAAGTAAATAAGAAATTTCTCTTTAAACTGTGAATGTATATAAATTGATCTATTTCCACATACAGTCCATATATGGGCATACCATATTATTGTCATGCCTCCGACAACCAGGCCTCTGATAACATGTGTAGATATGTTTAACATTGTCCAGGCCAAGTACTGACCATTGTGTGGTCCTAGTTGTACAGGCATTTTACCTGAGTGACGCATGCCATTATCTAACGGTCAGGGTTGTTAATATCTTACCTACATGTATGATGTACCTGGGGTCAGTGATCGGTCAGCGGGACAGCAGGACTAATGGACTATTGGATAATAGCCTACACACAACCTGAGTTTACATATGTGTTCCACCTGGCTCTGCTTGGCTGCATAAGGCAGGCATTCATGGTTTACCTGAACATAATGACAAACATGTACCTGCAGAACATGGAAGGGAGATATGAGATATTGACAATATATCAGTATTAACCCTACCTGGTCTGGGCTTTTCCTTTACTCTTTCAGCTAGGGGGCTGAAACTTACCCTTGGGTTAAGTTCTACCTGAAAATGTAAGAAAACCCAAGACCACTTAGATTACGTCCCAGGGACGTCATTTTCAAGAGAGACATTTTTTGTCTATTTTTCAATCAGATTTTTTCCGAATTTTTTTATTTGTGTTATTTCTTCGCCAAATGTGCATGATGAATCAGTAAATAATAATCGTATGTGGAAAAAAAAGTTTGCCTGCGTCTCCTTGCTGAAAAGCAGGAATTCAGACAAAAAATGACGAAAACATTTTTTTTTCTGGTGCTCCACATGGGTGCCATTTAGAATTTACCAATGTTCCTCTGTTCGGGTAGGTTATATGCAAATAGGCTCAAAATGTCCCAATATATGATAAATTACGCAGCTAAGGAGTGTCAGATCTCAATTTTTTGTCTTTCCGGAAATAGCTGAGAAAGTTTGGTTGTAATGCTCCTCACCCCCAGGCCTGGTAGGGTTAATCAAACCATGGCCTGTCAAATGCTAAATATGTGTGGCCTGATAACTGCAGTGCATATTTGATAATTTTGTCCAGGTAGTTCTGCGTGTGCGATCCAATGGAATTTACATGCACTGTTTCACCTGACAAGAGAAACAGTCTCCATGAACCGACCCTATCAGGGCAATTCATTAACCCCGAGAGATAGTCATTTACATATATATTCTACACGTACCTGTTAGAATGGCTGTCAACATGATCAGTATGCATTTAACCCTAGTCCTGTCGGCCACTTATACGCTGGTCGACGTGTGAGTGCCATGCTGTCAAGCAGAGTTGAACTGTTCAAAATGGGCTCAAAAAACGGCGACTGTCTGGTCATGGGAATTGATAAATAAATTGAAATAATGGATAGTATTTGATGCACGATACATCATTTTAAAACCCTGAACATACATTCAGAACATATTTGTCATTTTACAGCTTTAGAAATATTTAGGAATCGTAATTCGGAAAAATTGTGTACCGTAAAACTCACGTTAGAATTCTATCACGTTCAGAGTACTACCGATGGACGGTCTGTTTTGCTTCATCTCCACTTAATAACTCGTCTAAATTCTTATAGATGTCACAGTATGTATTCCTGGTTACTCGTAGCATAACGATCATTGAATATTTATTGAATATTCCAAGTAAATCGGTAAAAATCCTTTTGTTTACGCGAAGTGTGGCTTCCCTCAGCGAAACCGAGCGCCATTCTGACTCCGTCGAAATCGGCCAGGGCGCATGCGTAACTCGTGAATATTTTATGCTAATGAGCAGTTGGCACAGTTTGACCAATCAGCAAGTCGGGTTACGTCAGGTGATCATCATTTTCGCGGGTTTATTGAGGTTGAATGGGAAGGATTCGAAACACATGACCATTTTCACCCAATAAAATCGATGCATTCATACAACTTGACACACAAAAGATTGTGCGGAAATGGAAGCAGAGTTGTTGCCCTTCAATTTCATATCTTTAACTTGTGAAGGGGCTTTCGGGATTTCTTTGCAGAAACTTGTAAACAAGGTGCGTTTTCACGCGTTTCAACAAACTTTTCCGAATAAATGACGCTCTGTTTTACATTTGTAGACAATCTTCACATAACTAAGCGTCTTTTTTAGTAATAAACACCGAACTCACGTTAAATAATTAATGAAATAATACGTTTTAGTTGGAGTAAGCCGTGCCTGGTTTGATTTTTCCGCACTTGGCCCCAATTGTTTCGAAAAACAATGAAACGTCCGATGGTTTCTCGGAACGTATATATCCGGAGTCGACACTGGGAACTTGACAGTCGAGGAACGTGTATACACGTTGTCGACAGGACAAGGGTTAAATAATTTACTGGTCCGTACAAACACAGTCTCGTTTCGTCAACAGGGCAGTTTCCAACAGGTCGGATTTGGAATATTTGCTGTTTGCTAATGCAGTGCTCCAACGGGTCAATTTTAAACCGGTCAAATTTGGAGTAATTTGCCCATAGCTACCATGTGGTGCTACCGCCATGCTTTGTCAATAGGTCAGTTTCCACCTGGTCAAATTTGGAGTACATGTATTTGCTGTTGGTTATGTTGTGGCTCTACTGCCACGTTTCGTCAATAGGGCAGTTTCCACCAGGTCAAATTTAGAGTATTTGCTGTTGGCTGCCACATGGTCGAACCATTGCCAATGTGGGGCGGAGAATCTCCATCGTCCAGTTATTGAAACATTTGGGGTCCTGATAAAAAAAGTCCACATGGACACGATGTTGATGCAACAATGCTATGCTGATGCAACAATGCTATGTTGATGCAACAATGCTATGCTGATGCAACAATGCTATGCTGATGCAACAATGCTATGCCGATGCAACAATTGTATGATCAGCATCACTAGGTCTGTTATTGACAGTGACACCATACTGTGACCATGAGAAAATTCTCCTAAGTTAGGGAGGGTGTCATAATTCCGAACGGTACGTTCCGCAATTCGCGTGTCCGTCGGAACGGTTCAGTGTTCCTGCTCTCCGTCAGTCCGAACGGTACGGTGTACCTTCCAGTACGGTCGTCAGTTCGGTACGTAACGGCGTAACGTACAGAACGGTTATCCCCTGTCGTGAGCGATAGAGTCAGTTCAGTCTGCAGCGTTCCCGAATCAATAATGCCCTGCCGACGACCTGCCCTTATCAGCAAATGTAAACTTTCCGGGTCGTATCATTATACTTGCGATAATAGCTCGCGGCTGTATATTCCTTTGCAGTAAAATACGTAGATTATTTGTACACTTGTAAAATTGTAGCCAGTAGTCAATAAATTGTCGTAAAATGTTGCTGTTTGGTGTTATTAAAACCTTGAAAGGTTGTTACGTTGTTTGTTTTCTTTATTTATTAACGTCCATGGTTTAAAATTTATATGCTTGACGCGATCTGAAAATAATTTGCGACTGGGAACGAGCCGGTTTGAAATCGACTACGGTATCGCAGTATCGGCGTACCGGTATCGCACACAAGGGTCGATATTTCCGAGATTTCTTTGTGGAAGAGGTGTCAAAACTGAATATGGAAGATGAGTTTTTGTTTTCATATTTTTTATTATATATAATTTTAGCCGTATGAATGTAAAAACAATTTTATAAGCTCTAAATTCGAATGAAATCTTTCACGACGTCTTCACGAACAAATGCTTCCTCCGAGGTCCGTGTGCTGTCAAAGCAACAAGAACAGCAGGGAAATATTCGGTCTTCAATTTCACATTCTGGTTTTCTCGTGCAAAAAGTGAAGGCTT
This sequence comes from Hanleya hanleyi, assembly GCA_036873755.1. Lineage (NCBI taxonomy): Eukaryota > Metazoa > Mollusca > Polyplacophora > Lepidopleurida > Hanleyidae > Hanleya > Hanleya hanleyi. The sequence continues at coordinate 91,498 of JAVTVY010039039.1, read as the reverse complement.
CATGCAAGAATTTCTTCCATTCACTCTAGATCTGTATTCTATTTGCGTTCCACAACATGATCTGTTATGAAGGCGACTGTAAAAAGGTTGATAAGTTTGGGAGATATGAGGAAAAAAAAGTTATTTAATATTGTTATCAAAATTTATATTAACCTTACATATTTTTCTGTGCTATCGATAAAATTATCTTACATCCTTCTCGTTTGTTATCACATTAGACAAATTTTTAATATTAAATGTAAATATTTAGGAATAGTGTTGAATTAATTTCATGTTAATTTTATATTTCAGATACTCCCGAAAAAACCTTTTTTTAATGTTGTCTTTGTCCTATTTGTTACTTGAATTGTCTTCTGTTGTTGGAATCTTTTTTAGTTGAAATCTTTGAAATTTACGTTCTCTCGGCATGTAAACTACAATTTACAGTTTCAGTATTTCCGAAATTATGTTAGTGCATGGCATAGCGAAAGCTCTGTGTTCACTAATCTTTTCACACGTTTTTTCTGAATTCTTTGACTAACTGCATGCATTCATCCAACTACTGCCAACGAATTAAGGTAAGTAATAAATAAATCATCGTGGGTGGTCAAGCAGGAACAGGTGACGAGACTGGATTCTTTCTGTCATACCGGGCACGGTACCATACGAAGACAGCAATGGATATTGAGAGTAAATCAACAACAATCTTAATTACATCAGTCCACGGAGACGTGACTTCGTAAATCTATGGAGATTGGCCTCCGTCAGCCCACAGAGCCTTGGCTCCATCATCACACCCGTCGGCCAGTACTCAAACCCCACGACCCTGACCCCAAAAACTCGACAGTCAAATGAGAAATATAATTTTAAAACAATAAAATATGCGTCTGCTCTTTCATCGATAAAATATATCGTCAGTGATGGGTCAATAGTCAATCATTATGCTCATCCAGTTGTACTAAGGGGAAAACAAAAGCAGCTGGTCATTGAATATAGAACCTCATCCCAGATATCGGACATATCACAAGTTTTCTGAACGAGTTCAAAAAGTTCTTTGAATATGGTGCTAATGCTGTTATATGAATTAGATTTTTGGATTATGAACTCGGAAATTCTTTCATGGACGACGGCTGAACATTGAATGCCGGACTAGACTATTGTAGTATATTATGAGAGAGAAGGGGGGAGAGAGATACAGAGATAAATTTGACGTCAAGAGTCACCAATAAGACAATTCCCATATTACGAGTTGGTATTGTCTGCAAGCGTTCACGGTACGTCGTGACTGGAGGAAATATATAGTCTGATTCCACGAGAGTGTATAACGTCGTGTCATGGATCTTGATTGTCCGCCATACAAATATTTATTTTTTCACTTCATTCTGTTGTTACTCGAGCATCAGTAATATTACTAAGATGTAGGAGGAGATAAAACAGTTATTTCATAGTTCTGAAAGAGTTATAGTTATAGTACATTATAGCTTTGAAAAAGTTGGAAGTATCTCCAACGAACGTCAGCTCCACAGCAATAAAGAAGTTAGAATTGTTTGTTATATACGCCAACTTCTAAATGCCTATCAAAAAAAAAAGAAGAAAAAAAAAGTTATAGTTTAACAAATCGTACTCCGGACCCGACATCTCGACATCATATCTTCAATGTTAAAGGCATGTATATTTCTGCACTGATTTGTATTTATAGAAAAATTGTGGGTCCGATTTACATGATAATACACGATGTACCTTGTTGCCTACAAAAACCAAGACTGGTCTCTTTCACTGCTATATTTCTAACAATATATGAGCTATAAGTCATCTGAAGTTTTGGGGTTAAAACTAATTTAACAAAAAACATTCTGATCTTCATCCCAAATGTGTCTCGTAGCCCTTTTTCCTTTCGTGTTGTGAACTTCTGTCTTCCACATAAATTTGACGTTTATTAAAAGCCACATCTGAATGTAAACTGATGCTGTGTATTTCATAAACTGATTTCTCGGTTGAAGCGGAGTAACCAACTCCGGGATTTATATTTCCAACTCTCTAAACTAATTAGGTTGAAAATTCAATCTATCCGATTGGAATTAGTGACCAATCTATTCGATTGAATATTCCATCTATTAGATTGAAAATTTCAATCTAGCAGATTAAATTTTCTGTCTATAACAGATTCATTTTATAGTTTTCAATCTATTAGATTGAATATTTTCAATTCGATAAAAGATTGGTCACTAATTTCAGTCTGATAGATTGAATTTCAATCTAATTATTTTAGAGAGAAACTGGATACAAGTATGCGGCTCTGTGTGCCGTCTACAGAGCCTTACCGCAATAAATAACATCTTATCAGGCTGGATTTCTCCAGTCTAAGCTATTCGGCCACCAGGTTTTATTTCACGACCAATTCCATTGAGAAATCATTTCATTGAATCAAGTGTGTGACGATAGAAATATCTGACTTGCTGATACTGCAAATTCTGTAAAACAAGAAACTAAAGCACGTGTCCAATAGACTGACAATCTTGTCACTATGTGTGGATTTTGGTGAACATTATTCCGATATTTCAAATGCGTACGTTGGAGTTCTTCAAGGATGACTACTGATCGACTCTTAATTTGTGCAGTGAAATGACCTAGGCCTACCTTCCCATAACAATGAATTGTTCAATTTCCAATGAATTCAGATTTCGCGCAGGTAACAAAAATTCGCACGTAAACCATGCAGTTCTCGTGCATAAGCAGGCCCATCTGCCTAAAAGCGCCCATATTTGGCTTATTAATCCCTTAGGATGAAATACTCAACATTTGAACAATATCTGTGTCCCTATAATCAACTGCGAGATTTACCGATATTGAAACGGGGAATCCATATGAAAATCATATGAACTGAGAATTTAAAGCCATACGGATTTGATATTTTTGGAACATCATGATGTCTTGTCGGCATCATTGAGAACTGTTGACGGCTAGTTTTATGTATACTATTATTTATTCCTTTAATTTGATGCTAATGCAATTATATGAATTTGGATCATGGACGCGGAAATTCTTCAATGGTTTACTATGGCTGAATATTGAATGACGGACTAGACGCTTGCATATAAATATTGAATATATTGTACCCACGTTGCGAACCGTATTCATGTATGCTGCATATCGTAGCCGTACAGTCCCCTATAAAATATACCAGCTAAGCCACGAAGATTGTATCAGGGTAACTAATTCTCAATGAAAGGAATTATGGACCTTCTCAGTTAAGAGAACATATTCAAAGATCATCTGATGATACATGAAGTCCAGAAATGCATGTGATCGCATCAATACCATGGCCGAAATGTTGGACAGATATTTCATTGTCACTCCACCCTGACATCATTGTACCTGTTAGAAATAAAGAGAAAACAATTGAGAGACGTTTGGCTGAAGAGAATACAAGAACAGTTAGCTCACATTTAATTAATGCCATTGATGATTACGGACAAAATGCAGTAGACAGAGGAAGGGAACAGGCTGGCGGAGCTACAGCTTTGTTGAATGACGGAGTCGCCGTTCCATTGACGTCCAGGCTGTCGGCTCCATAGAGGATATCGTGGATTCTATAATAACTGTGAATTCTGCCTTCGCCACATTTTCTTGCAGTTGTCTGCCAAAACGCCTCCTTGGTAATTTGCTTCTGATTGTGACTATTAACGAATATTTGAAGCATTGGTGACCCATGAAAGGCTAAACTTGATCGGGAAAAGTGATGTGTACACAAATTCTTTCTTTTTTTTAAATCGCAGGAGACCTACAAGTCCTAATGGATATACTGTGGTTCCATCCGAGTTGAGGGAAAAAGAAAGAAAAGGTTGAAAAGTTCAATTTAAGTACATGTATGTAATAAACAATTAAAAGTATATTGGTATAGGGAAAATATCAGAATGCAATAAATTGATGGATAAATACCAGAGATGGGCGCAAAATATCACGGACTTCAGATGCTGTTTCTTCATCTCATTCACGACAGATCTGAAAAACAGTCGGACTGAACAAGAAATAATGTACTCCGTTAATGCATATTGTGGTTGCATCAGAGTTGGAGAAAAAAAAAAACAATAAAAAGATTGAAAACAAAAAGTTAAATTTAATGCACATGCATGTAATGAACAATTAAAAGTATACTGGCATGGCGAAAAGATCAAAATGCAATAAAGTGATAGTTAAATACCGGAGATGGGCGCAAAATATCGCTTGCTTCAGATGCCGTTTCTTCATCTCATGCATGCCATATCTGAAAAACAGACAGACTGGACAAAAAAAGAATGTATAGGCTTCATACATATTATAGTTCAATTTTATCACAAATGAACGAACTCCCAAATTTATTTTTTTCATTTACCATGCATGCGCTCCTGTTTTCTCCGTCGGAAGAAGGAAGGGTGTCTACGTGACTTTCTACATGTCCTATCAGAAGTGGTTTTATAAACATCAGGTCCCATAATGTAATTGGGTGAAATTAAAATGGATACAAACAAATAACTCCTATGATGGAAAATGAGTGAGAACAAAATAACCCTACAACTTTGACGATGGAAACTGAGTGAGAACGGGACACCCATCATCCTAAGATTCGAGAGATATGTTAATTTGCGATGGACACATTGTCAGAGGACGAAGCGTAATAACATTAACAAAATACATCATATACTAAACAAGAATATGTATTTCTTTGACATAAATATGGAAACTATACCCAAGTAATGATACGATTACGGACAAAATGCCGTAGACTGGTGAATGGAAACAAGAGCCCAAGGGGCTTCAATATACGCCCTAATATCTGGGATTATATTGGTCCAAATTTCAAGGTTGTTTAATGTATTTACTGACACAAAGAAATGTTATGTTTAATAATTTCCTGATTTTGGGGATACAGTGACCTTTGACCTTCGAACTTGACCTATATTTTGGTATGAGACACTTCATTTCCCCCTACTGAATGCACCCACAATTTTTTTGAAATTTTGAAAGATTTCCTGATTTTTCGGTCACATTGACCTTTGACCTCGACCTACATTTGGTATGCAACATATCGTCCCCCCTAGGGCATCCACTCACCAAAAATTAGAACTGTAGATAGAAAACTGTCAATGATTTCCTGATTTTAGGCAACAGTGACCTTTGACCTCTGACCGCGACCTCAATTTTGGTACGCGACACATCGTCTCCACCTAGTGTATCCACTCACAAAAAATTGCAACTGTGGATAGAAAACGTTCACAGATATAGACCGGACACGAACACGTCAGTGATTTCCTGTTTTTTAGGCCAGTGACCTTTGACCTCTGACCTTGAGCTTCATTTTGGTACACGACACATCGTCTCCCCGTAGGGTATCTACTCACCAAAAATTAGAACTGTAGATAGAAAACTGTCCCAGATATAGACCGGACACGACAGACGGACACACGGACGGAAACCGCCATCACATAATACATCCGCCTTTTGGCGGGCGTATAAAAACTGGCGGAGCCACAGCTTTGTTGGCTGACGGAGTGACAGCTCCACCGACTTACAGGCTGTCGGCTCCGTAGAGGATATCATGATTTCCATAATAACTTTGAATTTTCAATGAACACCTCGTCAGTGAGCGGAGCGTGAAGATGACATTAACAAAATAATTACCCACATCAAAAACTACATGAGTATATATTTCATTAACGTAAATATGGAAGTTATATCGAGGAAGATGTTTCCGGAATTTCTGTTTGTCTGCCGAACATCTAGTCGGTCAAACGTAAAACTACTCTTGTCCACTCTTGTGTATGTACTTAATCATCCGATATTAGCAGACATGGAGAAGAAAACGTGCACGTTGAACGAAGAGACCACACGTATCGTGATCGGGAATATACGTTCTCAAGATCAAAACGCAGAACATTGTAAGTTCGGAGTGGAAAACATATATCTTTGATAAGAAAATATTGAGGAATACAAACCTTGCAATGCAGGAATATCGGTCCACGTATGAGTTTGTGATCATATCAAGTTAATCCATAAACATTGGATTAGACCGACATTCAGACGTTTTGAAGACATGCAGCCAGATCTGAACAAGAGCCGATACAAATTGGTCGAACCAGTGATTTAAAAAAGTAAAGTTATCCTTTAAATATATTCAATTATGATTCGGCATAAGCCTATTGGGACTCGTAATTAAGAACAAGACGCCACTGCCTCTGTCGCTATTTCACGATTGATCACGTTCATGTTTCAATATGGTTAGATCTGAACAACGTGTACATAATTTAACCGTCACCTGCGAGTTTTGCCGGGAGAAAAATTGTATCATTCCGAGACCGCAACCATATTTTGGGGCAAATTTTCAGATTCATTTATGGAAAAACAAATTCGCCCGTTATATTTGTTACGGTTGGATTTTATTCGACATCCGTCGCAGTCTTTTGCTGTTTCCTATGAACGTGGTAATACGTTTAAATAAACAAATTACAAAACGAAGGTCAACTCGAGCCTCTCAATGAATACTTGAATTATGTGTACATAGAAGATTAATCATTCGGGAACGCCTTCGGGAACTAATTCTTGCATTTGGAACAGTCGTTCGCTCATAAAATTTCTTGAACGGGTGTTCACACAGTAACGAACGGACGTTACGGACGAAACGCTTCCTCGTGTACACTTGAACGCATGTTCTTGATTTAGTCGTTACCGCTTGAACGGATTAGCGTATCGGTGCGAACGAGTTCGGCGTTCGTAATTATGACACCCTCCCTTATAAACACAAAATTTGATTACGTCAAAACTCAATGGGAGAAATCTTGGACTCTGGGAACAGTCATGTGATGATGTTTTCGTGTCTAAAGCTGTTTTAGTAAATTGCCCACACAGTGATTACGAATCACTGCATGTTTACATTGCTGTTGACCTTGACATTAGCACATGAATAACATCATGGCGGCATCTGGACTAATGCACTTCCTGTCGGGGAGGTGGAATAGGGTCACTGTGTCCGTTCACTCCAAGATTTACACCAAAGACCAGTCCATATGTCTGCCCCATATTATGGTGCCACAATGTCAGGACCGCAGCAACATCAAAAGACACCCTACCAGTGTGGCGTCTGATTCAGCTGAGCCAACCAAAATTTCTCCACCATGTATGTTCCCTTCAAATCACTGAGTTCTCAGGATTGGTTGACGCTCGAGTTACTGCAAGCCTGTTAGATCCTACAAGCGACAAATCCAAATGGGGGAGCAAATAGGATTTAATTTTAATTAGATTGTATTGCCATAGTGCCAAACAAGACCAATAAAGCTGCTTAATGTTGATAGAATATTCATTCATTTCTTGTCCTATTGACCAACATTCATACAGTTGCGAGACATTTCATTGTGAGAGATTATTCTAGATCTATTCCAAGCACCCCAAATGTGCCACTGGCTCATGATGACAAGGGTGAACCCTCTAATGATTCAATCACCATATTAAAATTCGATCATCCCCACATTCGTGAACTGAATTCAATCAGTTGCTCGAACAAATTTCATCACCCTCTAAGCTAAGTAAAATAACAAAGAAATATTGGATTATTTGCAGGTCTTGGACCATTCTGTCAATTTCCTGTTCTAATAAATTTGATCACCCTCCGATTTTATAGTGGGAAATTTCACTTCCTGTGATTGAATTATTAGACGCTTTTACCAATCATGCATATTGGTCGCCTGCTTGATTAGTGCCCCAGTGTTCGGAAAAATATTATAATACAGGATGTTGAAATTTTATAGAATTGTCCGTTTTGTCTCCGTCTCATCAAGTCACTGTATATGCAATGAAGTAAAAACAGCCATATATTGCTGTACCATTATCAATTCTTGGCTCACGGAGAAGTAGCCTGTATAAATTTCAGTCATTCGTTTTTGAGGTGAGCGATCGCTCGCGCGCACCATCACTCACCTAATTTCATTTCAAGGCGTGCGATTGATCGCGCACCTAGAGAAGTCCTGCTCCCCAAAAACCCAATGTGTATTTTTTGAAAATACAAGTCGATAATTCATCACGCTAATTCATCACGCTATCCCCACATTGACATTTGTCAATGTGGGGAAATACAAAATCGTAATTCTAGCAGGGAAGTCTGAGAGTCCGATCGTCTCTTTGATGTAATGTTTGAAGTATATGTTGAATATATCGCCAACGACTATTCAAATATATTGTTTTGGAAAGCGCTAATATATATTCATGAATATATCCGTCTGTTCGATAAAACCTAGTGGCAAAATCATAGCTGAGCCAGAAAGATTATTCCGTACTAAATACGAGTAAATTTTTGCTTTACCCGCCGGTGTCAGCAGCCGCCAAGTTTTGATTTGCGTGCGTGCAATGAAATAACGAAATGAACTTTTAATACACTGTTTGAAACTAACGTCTCGCTCGAAAGAATTTTTTTGAGGTATTCATTTTGCACAAGTTTTGATTTGATCTTATTATCAGACTTGATATTCCAAAGCAAGTTGTCGTCCATAAAGAATTTCTGAAGAAAATCACTTCATATCCGAGGTTCCGTCTGGCATGTCTGGCAAATGCTGTATCAAATTAACATAATGATATCGCGAAGCTCTGTAAAGTTTTGCTGCTGTGAAATTTATTTGTCATAATGACTGGACAGACAGTGTAGACAAGGGGGCACATATCTCTTGTATATAACTTCAGATAATAGCAGTTGAGATCACCATGAACTTAAAAAAAAAATTAAATGAGGACAAAAATGTAAGGGAGAATTTGCAGATTTACTTGCTGGAAATGGCTCAGAATGCATCTCCAGCAATCTAGGACCTCTGAGTTTCCACGGCCTAGGCGGCCCCTGGACCCCTGCCTGAAGTGCTGGGATAGTAATTTCAGGAGTGCGATCACTCGCCTAAGACATATTAGGAGTGTGATTTATAGCACTCCTCTGATTTACAGAAACGAAAGACTGAAATTTCATCTGGATGTCCTGTCAACGTCTGTGTTATATATGCCATTCATTTTACTCCGGTAATGTGCATTGAGGCATTGAGCCATACATATGTACATTTACAAGCGGTGTGTAATTGGTACATGTAAGCCTTATGGCTATAGTATACAGCTACATGTACATGTAGATTAGCCTTGACATAGATCTGCTTTAGCCAGGTTGTTCCTGCCATGTCAAAGCTGCCTGGCTGTTGGCGTAATTCTGGGGACCTCAGGTACATGAAACAGCAATCTATGTAGCTGATTTGATTCTGAGACAGAGATATAGCGATGCTTGAAGAAAATCCTACAGTCATTGGAGCCGTTGGAATTTTGTACTTACATCGTACAAATACATATGTTGTGATGACATTTCTCCCTGGTAGCTGTGTCAAGACAACCGTGACATGTGAGATTTTAAAATTCTTGTGGCGTGGTTGTCGGTGTCGTATACACTTAGCTGTACAGTATCATAAATGTATGGCTCCGTGTTGAGGTTCCGCAAGGCTCATGCAATATCTTGTTGTTGTTTATTGTAACAGAATTATACTGGAAAGTTTCAATATCACAGCAAGCTGAAACTACACACATACATGTACATGTATACAATTCATTGTACATGAAATTTTGAACTGTTGAATAAAATAGCTTCAAAATTTTAATCAGTTAACTTTCAGTAAGTACATAAATTCATACCAAGGATGTCCTGGGTTTTTTTTTTGTTCTTCAAAATATCCAGTTTTTCCCACGAAGTAGGCTCTCATTTGCAAATTGTCCAGTAATGTGTGAGTCGGTCCATCCGAATCCTTTCGTCAGCAAAAAAAGGAGAACCGTTGACATTAGAACCTTGATTTTTGGCATGAAGGTGCATTATGGGACTGTTACCAGCAAATTCTGAGCTGACCTACTTTTGATGAAAATTTCTGGTGATTTTTGATGAAAATCACTGACTTGGGCAGTGCCCATCTGAATATAGGCAGAATTTCAACTGGGGGAGGGTGCGTGGGGGGATTTCATGAGTTCAGTTTCCATCAGAGTCGTAATGCCTACCCTACTTCGTAGGTCCTGTGAAGTTAGTCACACTGTGTGAAAATTCTTCCTCATTAACTACAATGTATATGGCACATGGGGTATGCCTTGTTTATTTGATCAATAATCCTGAACTTGATATTGGGGAAGTTATTTCTATTTTTTTTAAATCTGACTATAAATTTGGACATTTACAGATTCACTCAACTCAAAACAGCTCCGATAGCTCTACCTCTTATGAAAAGTCCCATTGGCAGTGCCCCGTGGGGCTTCCGGGGATTGACCTGGGGTGTCGTTGTGAACACCACAGGTCATGTTAAAAATAGGCCTCAGCTCCTCAGACAGCTTGTCGTAAGAGGCGACTGAGGCACCTGTGGGGTTCCCGGGTGTGAAAAGGAATAGGACCCCACCCGTGTGGTTCCCGGGTGTGAAAAGGAATAGGACCCAACGTCGTGATATGACTGAAATATATTTCATAGCGACGTTAAATCATATTCACTCACTCACTCACACATCCATTGGCATCAAGTTAGCAAGTTTTTGTCTTCAAGGTTTAGACAGTACTAATGATCCCAGGCCTATCAGCAGTTACGTCATTTCCTTTGTTGACATCACATTATTGCTCTCCGCATGTTTACATAAACAATTCATGTATCTCGTTTTTCAGTCTCTATGTGTTAAGACGAGTCCGATCACTCTTGCTGTCCTGTACTTTTGCTCTCCTTCACTCGCTCAACTTTTTTTTTCTTCAGGGGAGCTTTCGATCACTCTCCTAGAAATTGGGAGTGAAATGGAGAGTGATCACTCAGTCTCACACATTAATTTAATGGGGTTATCCAGCTGATGGCCAAGGGGAGCAACTCTTCCTGTTGGAACACTGGTCAGCGCCCTCCATCTCATTGAATTACAATACTTTCATTGATGAATACATGTAGTCATACACTGCTATTGTATTTCATTTTCAGTGACAAAAAGGGCACTGGTCATTTGCGTACACTTCACCATCCATAAGATGGCTTGCAAATCTTGTGTCTCCATTATCATGGAGCGGTATACATCCGATACTTTACCGTACATGTATACTGTTCGGTCTTCATCCGGCGGAGAACTCGAGAAATCTGATCAATTACAGGCTTTTCATACCACTTCTGAAACATATATTTTCTGTGCTTACAAAAGATACAGATATAAATAACTTCTGTATCATCCAAGAGGTGTTGTACGTCTGTAATTTTGAAGAAGTACATGTGCAGGACAGCACATGACTCGAAAATGGCGAGTTACACTGGGGTTACGTTGGTCGAGTTTTAATAGCTGATTGGCTGACGACATCACTTGTGTTGATTTCAGGGTATTTCTTCTTACTGTTGCCGAAAGTAGGCTGAAAATGGATAGACGCGATCCCAGGGTCAGTCTTACCACGTATACATGTAGATGACCCAGATGGTTACAGTTTGGGGCACTGGTGTTGGTTGGTTTGATTCGGCACTCCATCGTAGTACAATGGGCACTGATCATACAGAGTATGTCGTGCAATCCTTTTCCCCCACACCGCCCTACACATACTCCCTCGTACCAATGACGCATAGCCACTGGTAATGAATATCTGTTCCTCGTTATATCTTCTTTACATCTAACCTTGACCAGGTCCCCAGTCTTTCCTCTATTTATCTTAATCATCTATATATATTCATATATTCACCAATTATTTCACCAACTATTTCTCTTTATTTTCCACGATGATATACCCCAATATTTCCCGTCCTACAGCTGTTACACGATTTGCTCCCCTTAGCCGTCCGTTGGATACGCCCATCGCACAAATGCACTGGAGAGCGATATTGGAGAGTGATCACTCTTGCATTACTCGCACAAATCAAAATCCAGGAGAAGGAAAGATGAACAGATTTTACAAACACGAGAAACTGTTTTATTTTTTATTTTTAAGGAAGGTTCATGAAGCCTGGAGTTAGTAAAAATCCACTACAGTATTTTGCCACCACTGGAGAAGGACTTTCAAATGAAATGCTGATGAATGTACAGTTTAGCATCTTAGAGTGATCAATTTCTAATGAAATCTGAGACATACATGTATGGCCCCAGGTGTAAATAATACGCCTGACTGACAGTATGTGTCTTCTAATCTGCTGGATCTGGAATTCTCAAAGCAGTAGGATATTTGGTCGATGAATACGGTACATCAGTGTTTTGTTTTTAAAAATAGCGCTGTAAATCGCACTCATAAAATTCTCAAATTATTTCCTGGGTGTGATATCACACGCCTCCAGGTTATCACATACACTGTGGTAGGGAGAATTCATTTGCCGAGTGCTGTTTCAGCCTCTCTCAATCTTTCTCCTAATTTCTTTTCTCCAGGAGAGCTTTTTTATCACTCTCCTCAAAAATGCCAATGCAATGGTTAACTAGTGTTATTGGAGAGACTTGTCACTCTCGCATTAGCCGTACTCGCGCAAAACAAAATCCAGGAGAGCAATCAACAGCTCCCGCAGATTTTATGAACACGAGGGACTGGTGTGTTTCACTCTCCTGGGCTACATTTCAGGAATGTTGTGTTGTGGGTGGATTTTATGAACACGAGGGACTGGTGTGTTTCACTCTCCTGGGCTACATTTCAGGAATGTTGTGTTGTGGGTGGATTTTATGAACACGAGGGACTGGTGTGTTTCACTCTCCTGGGCTACATTTCAGGAATGTTGTGTTGTGGGTGTGTGATCGCGCTCCTCAAAAACGAAAGTACAGGAAAATATGTACAGTTGTGCCAAGCTGATGTTTACATGTACACTCTGAGGAATTGCAGACCTGAATCTCCTGTTATTTTTTCTTAAGTGGGACATTACGGAAGTAATATTTTACTTGAAAAAAACAGATTTGAATCTGGGGTAAGAAGCACAAACAGTGTAGAGGAGTGTCAACTTGACCAGGTTTGTTAGTCGTTAGGCTGTTTACATGTTACATGAACAGGAAACCATTCCCAAGGTCAGCCTAGCTTTCAGTTATGAAACAGGGAGTTCTCTCCCCTGGAGTGAGTCATACAAGCAGAGATCAATTGAAGGCTAGGTTGCTGCAAGCTCATCATGCTATTCAGATTGATTCAATGATAGATAGATGTATAAACGATGTTGTGATATTTGAAAAGCAATGTTTCCTTTCAACCAGCCTTCCTTATTGGACTACTGGAATACATGTATAAATATTATTTGCTCTGTCAGGAATCTCTTATTCAACCGATGGATCAGCATTATCACGTACATGCATTGCATGATAACATAGGCCAAACAAAATAATATGTGTGTTTACTGTTGCATGCATTTTGAAAATTAGGGAAGGTAGGTAGGTTTTTACCCCTCGGCCATTTTGGCCTCGGGGTATTTCGTTGCCATGTACATGTACGCTCGTCCGTCCGTACGGCCGTACTTCCATCCGTACGGCCTTACTTCCATCCATTACCGCATTTTAGGCAAAACCGCTTGAGACACAACCACCAAATTTTGAACACTTATTTATCTAGTGCTGAATCAGACGCCTATCGAAATTGGCTCCCCTTGGCCAATATTTTACAGAGTTATGCCCCTTTACAGATATATTAATTTCTATTTCTGTCCTAGGGAGTTCAACTCAAATTTCATTTTACGTTATCATCCAGACAATCAAGTTTTTATCAAATTTAGTTTCGAGAGGAAAATATCTCAGTTTACGAAATTGAAATCGATCAAGTATTAGCGAAGCTCATGTCATTTGAAGATCCCTATTAAAGGCATTTTTTCGGAACTCTGGCCATATACTCCTACATTGGACCCATGGCACTGAAAAAGGGGACAAAACCGGCCACTTCAGAAGTGGAGGGACTGTTTTTTTCAGAGACATTTCATGGGAATACAGTACACCAATAAATTGACCACTACATCCTCTTCGCATCGTGCGCAAACCCTTTACGTATCGTGCGCGAACGATCTCCGCATCGTGCGCAAACGGTCCTCGCATCGTGCGCGAACATGAAAAGCTTGTTCCTGCAGCGAAGCTAGCTCCCGATCGCATCATGCGGACATCGTGCGCTAAATAACCAAGTCCGTTTTCCGGCAAGAGAGAAAAGCATACAATCGAAAGTGTCAACAATGCAATAAATACATTTTATATCTACAGTTACATGGACGGAATAAAGCCAAGAAATCTAGAACTTCAAAAGAGAGATCGTTCTACCGTACCAGTTTGACGAAGTTCAGAGTTAGGATGGGCAAAGCATGTCAGTGATTGACGATGAGTCGGCTTGACCGAATTATAGTGACACTCGAAAATATGAGAACAAAATATCTTCCTCTCTTTCCGTTTAATGAATGAATGCTGCACATTATTGATACACATAAAGGGACAGAGAAAATAATTCCAGCTACTTCAGAACGGGGAAATATGATGTGAGAAATGCTAAACTGGGAAATCCAGTGGTGACCTAGTTGTTGGCTGGTATGAAAGGGAGCAGTCATTTACTACCTTGGTTCACGTGCACAAGTTTCCTGCTAACCGGGCTGTAACAGACTAAAAACGATTTCAGGACAGGCATTTGGTTGATACTTTGCAATACCGTACGAGAAGAATATCACTGATATTCCACTGGACATTTTTTGGCATTCTGATGTTCTCATATAGTCAATATAGAAAAAAAAAAAAAATCATATGAAAACCTAATTTTTGCTTAAATATTGTCAATGGGCATTTACCACAATTACTAATTACACATATCTTACAGACATTTATTATTATAAGAAAAAAATTCTAAACATTTTAAAATGTTCAGAATATTTTGCTAACTGCCAATATTTGAAAAGAAGGTTGATTCTTGATTGGATAAATTTGTAACATTTTGAAACCTATCCCTTCAATCAAATGTAGATTTTCAATTTGAGAATCATGCCATATACCGGCACGATACTGAAAAATATCATTGCGAAGTCTTACCAATATTATCCAGTTTCTAGATGATACTTCGTATACCTATAAGGGTTCATTAGTCAGTGGAGATAAACCTGCTTGTGTCTAGACCTAGTGTTCCCAGTCTTTTTTGGAGTGGGTGAGTAGTAGGGTTTAATGTTGTTTCCAACCTTGATTCAGTCATATCACGTCGGTGCCTCCTTGTGCCAGAACACTAGAGTGCTCACAGTTCCTATTACCCTGGACACTGATCAGCCCAGCCAGACCAGCACCCGGTCACCCATCCAAATATTGACTGAGCTTAATGGCTATGAGAGAGAGAGAGAATTAAGGCTTAACGTCGCATTCAGCAATATTTCAGCTATATAGCGACGATCAAACAAAATTCTAAGTAATCAATTTAAAAACTCAGTAAACTAATGCTTAATGGCTATGATGAGTTTTTAGAGCTCGATATGTTGGGCAAACCACATATCTTCATGGTGATCTGATCCTAAGAGGTGATAAACACAATTGTGATATTCTTCTGAGTGCACACGACTGTTTTACTCTCAAAAACAATTAGAGTGAAAATTCAATATATTGGAATACGCGAAAAATCGTTGGTTTAAACGATGCTTTATTGCATTTTTTTTTGCAAGTGGGAGCGCATTAAGACGAGCTTATAACTGCGCCTCGCACATTGAACTACATTAAACAATACAATACACTTCGGTACTAAACATGAACGAACAATTATGATGCACGGCGAGAAGAGAAAACAGATATAAGGGGAATATATAATCATAACAAAATCTTTCCGATTGCATGTATTCCATCTAATAGACTGGAAATTTCAATCTTAGATTGATTTGATTATCTTCAATTCAGATTGAATTTCAATCTAATTTTTTCAGAGTGTTAGTATATTTCTGTGTAGAATACACTAAATAATATTGCGAGACATCTTTACTATGGAGCTGAGCTGCTGTCAAATTTGAGCAAATGGGGCTACCGATGTTTATATGAGAAAAAAAATAATGGGTGTTTTGGTGTTGCAGGAATTACTATCGGGATATGAAGTTTCAACTTTCCCCCAGGTGGATCGACACAAAAAAAAAGCTGAAAAAAAACCCCCAAAACAATTACCTGATCTTCTCACCTTTCACCTGTAGCTCCTGGAAATGGCACGGAGATATTCTTGAGTTAATATATATATGTCAGTGGTTTTAAAATCTGCAAGGCCACTCTCTCTGTGAAATTCAGTTGTTGAAGAAATGTATATACACATGAACATCTTTCAGAATCGGCACAAAAAAAAGATAATAAAAAAACAATCACATGATCTTTTCACCTTTTACCTGTAGCTCCTGGAAATGGCGCAAAGATATTCTTGAATTAATATATATATGTCAGTGGTTTTAAAATCTGCAAGGTCACTCTCTCAAATTCAGTTGTTGAAGAAATGTATATATACATGAACATCTTTCAGAATCGGCACAAAAAAAAGCTGAAAAAAAAAAACAAACAAAAAAAAACAATCACATGATCTTTTCACCTTTTACCTGTAGCTCCTGGAAATGGCGCGGAGATATTCTTGAATTAATATATATATGTCAGTGGTTTCAAAATCTGCAAGGTCACTTTCTCTGTGAAAAATATAGCAGGTATCTTCCCCCAAAAATTTGAAGTTGATTGATATAAGTGCTCAAAAGTTAACAGAGGGAAAAGAAAAGTAGGCAAGAAGAAGACAGAAGAAACTGAGTCAGACACGCTGGATTTACCTCTAATGAAAATCA
Source organism: Hanleya hanleyi (assembly GCA_036873755.1). Taxonomy (NCBI): domain Eukaryota; kingdom Metazoa; phylum Mollusca; class Polyplacophora; order Lepidopleurida; family Hanleyidae; genus Hanleya; species Hanleya hanleyi. The sequence goes on along the minus strand of JAVTVY010039039.1, from coordinate 74,783 downwards.
AAATTTAAAATATTTGTATTCTGTGTGAAGTGGCTCTGTAATTATGCACATTCCACAAGGAAATCTTGCAATTGTAGGGGCCGTGGCAAAAGTTACTATTACGGCCGTACGGATAATCAGTAAACACACAGACTCCTATTCGTTGACAGTATAAATCTAGAACATTGTTTGTGTCTCACACACACGTAAATATTCGGAAATATTCAGTCCTAGTATTTCATCTAATTTCTGCAATAAATTGAGTAATATGTTTTAAATCTTCCGATATTTATCCCGACAGGGAAGCCGCTTCTATATTTCATTAATGACACTCGGTTGTAAATTTCCCACATTCTTTAGAAACTGGAAACAAATAACTTCTCCCGCAATCACGTGCTGGTCTGTGACCCATTAATTTGTTTACAGTGGGCGGAGTTCCGGGGATCCCGTGTTTTCATTGGCTGTGTTTTTGTGGTAAACAAGATGGCGCGAAAGACTTCGGCATTAGATTCTGGTTGTCTAACATTGAATTCGGTGTTATCATATGGACTACGAGTATCATTTTTTCAAGTTAGGTTCATCTACGAATAATACTCTCAATCAGCACATTCGGTTCATGCTACAATAAAACCTATCGCCATCGGGGCACGTTTTCGCACCTCTTTATTGCGACTGGTTTGAAAGTTTCTCCAGGACCGAAGCCGGGCGAAGGAGGTCGTAAAATCATAAAATAATTCAGATTCAGACACATATCTCGTGTTTGACTGAAAGATTATTGAGAAATATTATAAAGAACACACAGTTTGCAGATGGAATTACGAATTAACGACAATGATAAATTGTACGCATTCTTTGCGCATCGTGCGAAGTGGCAGTCTATAAATGCCCGCATGATCTCCGAGGGAACTCCGCACGTTATTCGCATCGTGCGGAGATCGTTTGCGCATCGTGCGGAGATCGTTTGCGCATCGTGCGCGTATCGTTTCCGCATCGTCTGCGCATCGTCTCCGCATCTATAGTGCTCATTTTATTGGCGTACTGTAGCTGGCTTAAATTAATCAAAATCTTCCAGTTCAAAAGGCGCAGTATACATTCAACTTTCCGACTGTACGCGTGAGTCTAGCTGCGGCCTCCATGGTCGTCCGTCGGCCGGCCACCAACGAAGAAAAACGACATGGTGAGTCCTTCCCGTGGGAAATTTTTGAAACCTCACATATCACGACAATCTACGAGATTCTCGTTTTAAAACCATGTTTAAAAGACATTTTTCCATTGGCTCACTGATGACGAACGTCGCAGTTTCGACTGTTTTGATAAATATGGCGACCTCCGTTTTCCGCTGGTACAGTCTCTGACCGAATTTGGACGTAAAATGTTTAACATGTTCGATGAAATAGCAAAGAGAAATTAATAAAAACAACAAGGAGTTTTACGGATGTTTAGCACATAAATTCACGCAAAGTTGCATTACAGTGAAATTGTGTTTTTCATTAAATTCGTACGTCATTTAGCCCCTGAGTGGAACTCCCTACTATATGCTTGAATGTAACCAACTATATCTGCAGAACTGTGTTCGATATAGCTACTATATTTTGAAAACTTATGTATATTGTTGTATTCTAGAAGCCAACAAAAATGTAGTCGCCTCGGCCTTTATTTTACAGAGTTATGCTCCTTTTTGGGTGCAGTTATCTCCGATTTTATGATATAGGCTTGAATGTAACCAGTTACCCAATTACGAGAAAACTTTTTCATCCAGTTGTAGTGTAGATACCTGCAAAAAAATTAGTTGTCTCGGCCCATATTTTATGGAGTTATGCCCCTTTCGGATGTAATAACCTCCGATTTTGTGATCTGTAGTTGAATGTTCAAGTTATATCTGAATACTGAAGATCCGTGTTCAACACAGGTGCTAAATTTTGGAAACTTATTTATCTACTTGTATTCTTACCCCTCGGCCATTTTGGGCTCGGGATATTGTCTCTATGCAGGCAATATGAAATGCAAAGGAGCGAATAAGAACCAAACATCAAAATACGACAGAAATAGTGTTGAAAGTGTCTCAAATCAATCAATCAATCAAGAGGATCAGGTGGTGACTGATTATGTACGTTTCATAGGCTAAGCACTCAAATTCCAGCATCAGCTCATCTCTCGTGATGCAACACTCGATTCTTGTTTCGAATCGGCGTGAACATGACACACACCAGTTTCACTGCGCAACATTGTTATGTCACATCATGCATTACGAGCAGGGAGGTGGTGACCATACATTGTAGCTAGGCTAATCAGGATGCAGAGTTCTGAGTTGCTTCTGATAATAAGGACGGACTCTTTATAATCCTTCACACGAGAATACATAACAGTCAAACTCAAAATTGAGATGGGAGGGATGGGGGTGAGCATGTTGTGTCCCCCTGCCCCTCTCCCTGTCTCCCCAGTGGGTTGATCGAGGGCGGAATTCATAAGCAAGAGGTTGAGTGATCAAATTGGTATGTGCTCAGTTGTACATTCTTGCCCAGGCTGTAGGCCTATCTCAAAATGTTTCAAACTTAAGTTGGTACATGAGCAGGTACCTCGGCGAAGCCTAACCCCGTTGTTCAAAATCTTTCAATCAACTGGTGAGATTATAGTGTCAGTTTTGACAGGGTTCTGCTTTATCAAGCAGGGCCGTATCCAGAGATTTTTTGTGGGACACCGGTCGTATTTGACGTTGTTGTTGTTGCACGTAAATTTGATGTTATTGTTGCTGCTGCACAAAAAACTCAATCTGCGATGCTGTTAACTTACATCAGTGTTTGTTGGATCTTCGAAAATACCATTTCAGTGCTTTAATCAGTTTCCGGTTTTCCCATAATCCTGTTCTCTCAAACACGTCGTCGTTGTTGCCAACGATATAGCACATTCACCACACATCGGTTGTTCTCAAGTTTTTGATTGCTGTAGGTAGACCAGATGAAACCTCTGTAGCACAGCGATCATTGCCTACTAGAGGGGGGTCAATGCAATGTCATTTAAAGTATGTCATGCATAAAGCGTGCCCAGCAACGCGTGTTCGATGTGTATCAAACTCAGAACCCTTACAGACTTGAGGTGTACACGTCAAGTTGAGGTGTAGTCGAGGTGTACCTGAGGTGTACACCTCAACTTGAGGTGTAGTTGAGGTGTACCTGAGGTGTACACCGTACACCTCATTTTCTTTTTCAAGGTGTATACACCTCAAGTACACCTCATGGACTTTGAAAAAATATTTTTGTAATTTACCTACACCTCAAGTACACCTTATGAACTTTGCCAAAATATGCATGTACCTCAAGTACACCTCTGGAACTTTGTCAAAATATACGTGTAATCTACCTACACCTCATGGACTTTGTCAAAAATAGATATGTTATATACTACACCTCAAGTACACCTTATGGACTTTGCCAAACTATGCATGTACCTCAAGTACACCTCTGGGACTGTCAAAATATACTTGTAATTTTTGTACACCTCAAGTTTACCTTGGCTTCCCATACAGATTTCACTGCCCATCAACATGATCAACTAAATGTTTTATTTATATTTTAAAGTACATTTCTTAGTTCATTTAAGCGCTATATTTTAAAATAAATCAATAAATGGGTTGGCTAAAGTTCTGTAAATCTCGTATACCCTCTATGAATAAAAGAACCACTTGACAGGTCATACCTTGTTTTCCAGTTTACAATACATAAAATCTACTTCTGCTATTTCTCAGCTGGAGCTCTTCTTTAATTATTTTCTTAATACTTTTTAACTCTATGTCTCAGTTGGATGTTCCTGCCTTAGTCTAATATTCTATTGTAACATACACCAATTCAGTCTGACAGTTTGAAATAAGTACAGCCCTTGTTTAATTAACAAATAATAATTAACAGTGAGTGATACCTCATAAACTTTGTCAAAATATATACTTGTAATTTACCTACACCTCAAGTACATCTCATGGACTTTGCTAAAATATGCATGTACAAAAGTATACAAGTATGTACTTATACCTCATAATTTATAGATCATCTCAAGTATTTCCTACACTCCACCGTAACAAGCTTGGCATGAACATAAGATACAGTTATCCACCTACACCCAAGATATATGGTGGACTTGGTGGAAAGGTTTGTCATGAAATTGAGCATAATATACTATCCACTTATTGTAAATAATTGCCAGCACAATCTTTTATTCATACTCGCTAATTACTCGTTTTGTATCCCAAAATAATGAAAATACTGTTATACGATCACTTTCTAAATGATAAAAAATATACATACTCGCTAAATGACAAAATATTGCTGAACATGGCATTAAATTTAATTTTTTCTTTACATGTCTATGCTGGATCATCATTCTGGCATGAATGTTACTTTAAATTACCTACACCTCAAGTACACCTCATTGACTTTGTCAAAAAAACATGTACCTCACTTTTAAATTACCTACGTACACCTCAAGTACACCTCCTGAACTTCTAAACAACATGAAAAATGTTATGTAAACTCAATTTTTATTTTATTTTTGTCTGGATCGCCACCGCGTAGCGGTGTCGACCAGACTATGCTGCCACTCACGAAATTTATGCAAATGTGTACGTGCACTATAATGCGATGACCCTGGGTTAACCTGTATCACTCCGCCAGTGATTTTCACTGTGTTGAGTCTTATATCCGGGTATTAACCAGAAAATGAAGAAAAAAACAGTCGTAATCGTTTCATGTGAACTAGAAATAAAACGAAATCTGAATTTGAGTGTATTTCATATTCATTTCTTCGCCCAGGGATTGCTTAAATCCGTGGACTATTTTTTTGTTCTTTGGTTCCGGGCGATCGGCTCAAACCCGGTTCTCAGCGCCCACCAGGCGATAACTCATGCCAGCACTGTGCTGTCACCGTAGACTGTTGTAAATGTAAATTGATGACCTGGTAATAGAGTAAGCTGCCCACCTCGTGTTTGCCGTCTGTGCGCTTTTCGCATCTGTCTGAGTTTGCGGTAAGTCAGATTACTTATAATATATATGTCTGGTGTTTATAGTTCGTAATTTGTTTGTTGACAATGATAGCGTTGGAGAGACAATTTGTGCGAAAATCCCTGTTAATGTTGCTGTACGATCATACGTTGCAAATCTTGTTCCTTGATCCGACTGTCGCACTTGACAGGTTCAGGTTCTGGGATTACGAAGACACCAGTTTTCAACACTCGTACGTTCTTTCCCGTGAAGTCGGCATTCGTTACTATTTTAATGTGTACGCATACTGCATGGAATATATTTCCAGAGGAGATATGTGTCGAAGCAACAACAATAGTATTTACATTTTTCTCGTCTTGTGAACTTGACCGGATCCTGTCCGCTGCAAATTTATGTATTCCGGGGGACTCTGCTCTCCGAATATAATTTAGTTTCAAAAAGTTTGAACAACAACAAAACTTTTCGAAAGTGGAAACAACAGAATTTGTCAGGTACCGCTTTCGAAAAGTTTTGTTGTTGGTGGTGTTCAAACTTTTTCAAACTAAATTATATACGCAATGATCGTACAGCAACAACAACAGGAATTTTCGCACGTTGTCAACAAACAAATTTACTATAAACACCATGCAGGCATATATAAGTAAATGGGGACTTAATAAACTCATGCAGCTCTTGCAAATATCTGTGCTACACAAATAAAAACACATTAATAAAACTATCCAGTCTCCTCGCATATTTGTCGCTTTGTCACAATAAAATTGCATGAATTATGAAAATCTGCTCGCAAAAACTGGTAGAAGACATTGATGCAGACGATCCACTTTTAACCATATTACTGTAGATAGTTTCTTGCTACCATGAAGACCTAGCATATTTCTAAATGAACCGCCTTCACAAATTCACTTCCTTGAAGACTAAACTGTGTTCCAGTTGTGATTTCCCAAACAGACTCATCCACAAATTGGAGAAAATCTCCACATTTATCCATACATCTGCTATCGACTGAAACATGCCAGCTGAAACGTTTTGAAACTTTAAATCCATTATTGGCGATCCAGACATCAGTACTTTGAGTACTTTCATTATTATTATTTTGACACCAGGACACTAATACATCAAACTAAAACCTGCTGTAACATTCTTCTCTTCAAATTATCATAGCAATCAGTTAAAGTGAACGTAAAGGCTGAGGCAACATGCACTCTGTGGGAAAGAACTACAATGAAAGTATCAAACAGCAGCAACAAATATTTTTGGGGATTTTTTTGCACCGAGTAGGAACGAAATTATGTTGTTTTATTGTTCCCCGGCAGCAGCCATGTTGGCTATCTCACCTCAGAGCAGTGACGTCGTATCACCTTGGGAGCTCTCCACTTTGTGGAGTTAGAAAGCGCAGTAAGCATGTAAACATGTTATCGAAGACCCAGATTTCGACACTTCGTATAATATGCCTATCTCGCAGTGTCTCTGTCCCGCCAAACGGTAATAAAATTATTTTTACCTCACTTAAAAGTTTAGAACTTCCAAACTCTGACGTTTCTGAATCGATGTTGTTGATCTCGGTGTCTTTGATCTACGATGCGACAATTCTGTTGGGATTGCATCTTCTTTAAAGTTTAATTTCCTTCGCCTCCTGGCTCTCCTGCTGGGCGTCAACATCAGCCTTCCGTAGAGGTCAGGTTGGAAACATTCGGCTTTAAAATAGACCGAAAACAGCACAGATTTCTCGGTTGGAGTACAGTCTAGTCTGCCGATGTTGTGCAGCCACTGTTTGAGTTCCGGCTTCCCTAACGGGAATCTGTGTAATGATAACTTATCCGACTGTAGCGGTAGCAGAGGAGAACCCGAGACGGATGTATTTTGCTTGCCATCACTGCGCCCTGACAAGTTTCAGCTCGGTAAACACTTGCTGGAGACACGCAACACAGTCAAAACACGCTTGAAACAACCGAGTCCCCCACCTCCGCCATTACAATTCGTGTTACAGTAAAGCCACAACAAAGTGATACTACGTCACAGGAAAATATCACGTGCTACAAGGACGCGTTTTCATTGGCGCAAGGCTACTAAATAGACGAAGATGGCGGACTCCAGTCGATTGTTGCACCAGTCAATTATTCCGGTGTTTGGAATTATTTTTTCGGAAGAGAAAAAATCACAAAAAATATTTGTTGCTGCCAACTTATACTTTTAATATAGTTCTTCAACATCGCGTGTATGTTGTCACAGCCTTTACGTTCACTTTAATGGGCACTGTTGTATAATTTACAGAGAAACTATTGTTAATCTCATGCAAACTTTGGCACCTGTGGATATGTTGTCAACCATCCAGATATATTTCCAAAATGGATATGTTAACTGTCACTTCCCAAATACATTGGTCCCTTGTATGCTTTTGCATTGGAATCCTCTGTGTGGCAATTGGGGCACTTGTGAGCCAATGTTGAAGCTCCTTTATAAGTGTGGTGCTACCATTTTCCGACATACACGGTCACCTTCCCCTACTTTCAAGTTTGGCTGCTCATATGTTAGTTGTATGGCTTTGTAGCGAAAAATGCTGCAGCAAAGTTATTGTAGGAGGAGGATGGGGATCAATCTACTGAGCGGTGTTCACTAAAAAATGAGAATACAAATATGCCTGGTACCTATTTTCAATGGAGGTATGAATACATTTTTCAAAATTGGATATGCCTCAAGTACACCTCAGTTAGTACCTCACCTGAGGTGTACACCTCACTGAGGTGTACTAATTTGCATATTTCGATACTCCTCAACTACACCTCATCTACTCAACTACACCTCATCTACTCCTCAAATACACCTCATAATATCTGAGGGTACACCTCACAGGTACACCTCAACTACACCTCAAGTACACCTCAAAGCAGTAAGGGAAGTTACGGTTATTTCTATGTTGAAAAGATATTAACAGAAGTATTTTGTAACATTTCTACACAGTAAAGAATGAATATGTGGCATGTTTTGTTTTGAGAAAAAAAACATTTTCCTTTCATTTGGGCATGCGAGTTTGGGCACCCATACCAGTTTACCGGTAGTAAAATGGCCCTGGATACGGCACTGTCAAGGTTCAAAGTACTTTAAATTTAAGTATTGAAGCCATGGATAATGTCAGTATTTGGAGGTTGGTCGGTTTAGACCGGTTCCAGTATTCATAGGTTTCACTGTAAATGCTTCTCACCTTAAAATAGAATTTTGGTTTGATTTTCAGAGGGCAGGATTAATCTGACCTGATCGTCAAGTGCAGGAAGATATCCGTCGAGGTTGTGCCTGATGGTGTGAACATTGCATGCCCCATGGTCTCAGCACCACATGCCTCCTGGTATGAGCACCACGTGGCCAGTGGTTTGAGCACTGCCCGCCTCATGGGGAGGGATGAGTGATCAGAATAGGTCACTCACAAACGAATCCAAATCTGACGAGAAAGCCTCTACCCTGCAGCAACAGTAGGTACCTACTTTTTTCTGTCTTCTGTCTCTCCTACCTTCTCTGTCTTCTGTTATCTCTCTCCTCCCTTCTCTATCTCTTCCTTTATCTCTCTCTCTTCCCTTCCCTTATCTTTCTCTTCCCTTCTCGCTCTCTCTCTTCCCTTATCTATCTATTCCCTTACCTCTCTTATTCCCTTCCTCTCTCTTTCCTTTTCTCTCTCTTCTCTTCTCGCTCTTTCTTCCCTTATCTTTCTATTCCCTTCTCTCTCTCTTCCCTTCTCGCTCTTTTCTTTCCTCATCTCTCTCTTCCCTTCCCTCTTTCTTCCCTTATCTCTCTATTCCCTTCTCTCTCTCTCTTCCCTTATCTCTCTATTCTCTTCTCTCTCGCTTAAATGTGTCTTGTTTGTTTTGGGGTCTGCACTGTCAAGGTTCGCACAGTCCTGGAATGTCCTTAAATGTCCTGGAAAAATAAAAGTATGCTTTCCAGTACTGGAAAGTCCTGGAAAAATAGTATGTGTCCTTGAAAGTCCTGGAAAATCAATAGAATTACTGTGCTGCGAAGCATCCGTCGGCAAATGCTCACTCCAACGATCGGTCATCGCTGTCGGGGGATTCCCTAGTTCACTGACGCGCCAATTCATTCATAAACATTCGTAGTAAATATAGTAAAACTTCTCGGCCAATCAAATATCGAATTGAGACATCCGTCACTGGGCCCCCATGGTGACGGATATTCACGGAAACCTCCGATCATTAATCTGAGAGAGAAATGTGGAATGACCTTATGTCACGCCTTTGTCATTTTAATTCTTCGTGGCCGAGTCATCCGGACTACCGGGACTGGCACCTCAAGGAGCCTTTGCACAGAGCGAAGTGCAAGCTTTGCCAAAACACGTTCGATGTTGGAAATATGGGGGAAAGTGCCGTGAAAAGTCGCGCGAAAGGTGCAAAGCACGAATCCTGCTATCAGCGTGAGCGAACAAATATGCGGAGTAATCGAACTATCACATCTTTCTTTGGCTCTTCCACGGCCGATTCAAGCATAATATCGTTTTAAGATTTAATTTGTACGATTATTTACCCATCCGTTGTCCTTTAGATTAGAATCTCTATCTCTGAATGAATTGTTCGTTTTAGTGACAAATATTTCAAGCCGAAAACGGAGCCATATTCCACGTGTATTTCATACTTCCTGGTGACAACAGGGGAGATAATCAAGGGTAGATAACCTCTATACATTGCGTTGAGAGCAAATACATTTGAACTTGTCCTGGAAAACAGCAATTTTGTCCTGGAAATGTCCTGGAATTTTGATCTTTCCCAGCTGTGCGAACCCTGACTGTACATGCTATGTTTTTCAGGAAACCCCTTGTGGGTTACCGTACCTAAAATGGGTAACCTTACCTGCGTGGATGGTGACTGCTAGCATGTGCTTCTGGATGGATTATAAATATTGTGGTAACCCATATAACCCATACATGTACTTCAAACTGAAGTGATCAGAACCTGGTTTACCATTTCCACACCCCTGGTTTTAATACCATGTACAGATCAGATGAGCTCTCTGTGGTAACATATCGGGATAAAATCTGAGATGAGCTCTCAGTTGATACGACACAGGGGATCAGATAAGCTCCCATTCCTTAAATGATATTCTGGGGATCAGTGGAGCCCTCAGTCCATGTGGTGAAACAGGTACAGGTGGGCCATCAGTTGTTTGAGTTCTGGCATGTACATGTATGTGGATAAAACCTGAGATAAACTCTTACTTGATATGATGACACATACGGATCGGATGAGCTCTCCGTTGATGTGATCATCCTTGAGTATCTAATTTGTATTTATTGGATGTGATGAGATACATGTACATGTAGTGTGACTGACACGACAGTGTTAGGTATAAGCTTATAATTCGGAAACCGACCATATAGTGTGTACTGTTATGTGCAAGGTGAATTTGTGATTTCCCTTCTACTGTTATACCTGGTGAGTTTTATCTATCTTGTCTGTCTGTCTGTGTTTTGTTATGGCCAACATTCAGCCCTACAAGGGGACATAACTTGCCCTGTCAATTGTGGATATCCCATTCTGTGAAAATCTTTCTGTGGCATTAATATAAACTATTGAACACAGGGAAACGTGTTTAGAATTAGCATGCGAGCTGAAAACAGCCCACGTCCAAATATTTTGGAGCGGGTATTTGAAAGTCAGGCGATATAATACAATGTAAAATATGATAGTTTACAGGAGTTAAAAATACCTCTCGTGATGTGAATTTACGAGAGTGTTTGCGTGCAGGTGAGCTATCACTCGCGCTAAAAACGAAGCCCTGTTGAACAGCATGTTATTAAAGCATACGGTAATCCCTCTAACAAATCAATTCCCCTAATTTGGGGGAAAAATTCAATCCACTGTTCTAATAAATTTGATCACACCCTAATTTTATAGAAGAAATTTCACTTCCTGTGATTGAATTATTAGAGGGATTACCGTGCCAGTTTCTGAATTATGAAAAAAGGAAAAAAAAATTCGTCACTTCCGAGGCATTGTGTCCCTACATGCACCACACATTGTAAGTCAGGTGATACAGCTATTTGTCACTTCATATACAGAGAGTTATCCCTGTTTTTACCCATCCTTTCCCAGGGTGCTTTGCGCTACGCTGCATTTACCCCTGTAGTGGTCTCGCCATATTTTCAGGATTCCTGTAAAAACCAAGAACTGTTTTTTACTGATCGTAAAATGTATGTTTATCTCGAAATACAGTTAAACAGTTATTAAATGACGTATTGCAAAATGCCAGTTTCACACAGTTTGAAGGCAGCTTTTTGACAAATCACCGTAGAACTATATGTTGCGGGAATATATATCGGTGAGTAGCAACTGATATCAATTCGCCCAGTTAGACCGTCGCCATGTTCGTTCACTGTGACAACAGATGACCTTGGGTCAACTCCGGCACAGTCCATGAGACACTTACAGCGCTAAATGGAGTGGCGCGAAGCAGAACATAATGAATGCCTGGTAGAGCTTGTGTTTTTACCATCTAAAACTTTGAGTATTGAATAACCGAAAGTGAGATACGGTTTACCCCACCATCAAATCAGGGGGTTATCAAACTTATTAACGCAGAAAGTTTTTCAGATGGTCTAAAATCATGAAGGTACATGTAATCCAAATTGTTTTGTTACTGGCTCCCTGGGCTTAGCGGTTTGCTTCGTCCGTCATTCTGTCATTCCGTCATATTTGTCACTGCAAAACATGTAACTCAAAAACAGTTTGTCTGATTGACATCAAACTTGGACAATGTGGTGGTATGATTGAAACGATTGCCAAGATTGTTTTTTTGACATCCTGCGTAATCCCAGTTGGCCGCGATGGCCTTCGCACCTATTCAGCCACGTTAAATAAGCTTTCCGCTGTAACAAGACAGAAACTATTTGTCCGATTGACGTTAAACCTGGACAGTGGTTTGATATGAGTGAGACGATGGCTGGGATTGTTTTTCGGCAACCTGCGTAATCCAAGATGGGCACCATGGCCTTGGCACCTATTCAACTATGCTACAGTAATGTAAATAAGCTGGCCACTGCAATAACTAAAAAATGGTTTGTCCAATTGACATCAAACATGGGCAGTGGTTTGATATGAGTGAGACGATGGCTGGGATAGTTTTTTGGCGACCTGCGTTTTACCAGATTGAGCATGTCAAGAGAAGATAAGCAATGTATGCATAGCATTATTTTCGGCAGACTTCATGACAGATGACAGCCACTATTTACCATATTTCACACTGTTCCTACGAAGTAGGCTACAGATCGCAAATTGTCCGGTAATGAGTGAGTCCATCCGAATCCTTTCGTCGGCAAAATAAGGAGAACCGTTGACATTAGAACCTTGATTTTTGGCATGAACGTGCTTTAGGGCATTGTTACCAGCAAGTTCTGATCTGAAATAATTCTGATTTAAATTAGATTGATAATTAACACTTCAGTATATTGTTATAGATATATGTGAACTGTAGCCTTTAACGTGTATCCTATTTCACATTGGCCACATCAGCTTCAAATTCAGGTCAAATTACCCACAGCTAAAAATACCCTGTCCCACTGTATGTCTTTGTACCGGTTATGCTCAGGAGAATGACATAGAATCATTATTATCTTGTGCAGAGAAGGTGTTGGTCTTGAGTTGAATTACCGTAAACTACATAAATGCTACCTTTCTACTATAGTACTATATATAAAAATTTGTTGTATTGTTGGGAAAATAATGCGATTCAAAAAGTTGTTTTGATCCTGGACAAGGGCACTGAAAACCATTAAAGATATGTAAATGTATTTTCACACGTAAAGCTTGAAATCTACTGAACCTATATTATTCAATCTGTTTCCTTTAATTAAAAAATTGTAAAATTAAATGGGCGATCGTTATTTATTTTGGAATGAAGGCGCATTAGGAGACTGTTACCAACAAGTTCTGAGCTGACCTGCTTTTGATGAAAATTTCTGGTGATTTTTGATGAAAATCACTGGCGATTACTGGGCGGTGCCCATCTTAATATAGGCAGGATTTCAACTGGGTGTGGGGATTTCCAAGTGTTCATTTCGCGTTCGAGTCCTAATGCCTACTGTACTTCGTAGGTCCTGTGACGTTAGTCACACTGCTCATTTTTACATTTCAGAACTAATTAAACTATCACATATTTCAAAACAACTCCATTTCTTCATCAAGACTGATGTAAATTGTCAAATAATTTCTTTCCAGCTCTCGGATAATACATGAAATGTTATAAACATCCAATATTCAACCAAAATTTCCCATCATTTAGTGTACAATTTTAAATATCTTTCATAAACTCTTCACATTGTCATACTCTATGGTATCGGATTTTTAGCTTATTTAACGTACCCATACATGTATTCGAATGACCTAAAATTTTTGGAAGATTTGACTTTCTTATACATGTAAATGTTGTTGCTGTACAGTAGGTCCTCTAATACATTGTAATTTAATCACAGGATGTGAAATTTCACACCTTAACTCATTCCCTGTTATATACAAGATTTCTTTTGACCAGTTTGTGTACATCCCCATGTAAACATGTTTTGGTAAGTATTGGCATAGCCCATTTTTACATGTCAATGAGTCCCTATGTGGTGGATTATTTTTGCAATATTTATGCGTTTACTTTAAGTAAAATCTAATTCAAACTATACATTTTCAGAAAGCCAAATTTCAATAATCTGACTACATGTGTATATAGACTGTGGGTACATGTATATCTTTTGTAATACGGATAAAATGAAATCGGGAGGGAAATGGAAATAATCGTTCGAAAAAGCGCAATTTAACACCAAATGTGTTTGGTGTGCTCCACTATTTTTCACATTTTTTTTGGGACCTGTTGATCTCTGTCGTAAACAGATCTGTCTGCCATTCTTTCTTCGCCTGGCTACGCATTGACAGTAACCGTGGTGATTGCGTGCGAACAACTCCTGTTCCTCCAATCATGCCGGTCCTCTACCAAGGTTGTTCAATCTCGGCCAATCAACGATGCTGTTTCACTTAACTTAGGCAGGGCCGTTACCCGTATCCAGAGATTATTTGGGGACACCGGTATTCGACGTTGTTGTTGTTGTTGTTGTACGTAAATTTGATGTTTGTTGCTGCTGCACAAAAAACACAGAATCTCCGATGCTGTTGACTTACATCAGGGTTTGTTGGATCCTCGAAAATACCATTTCAGTGCTTTAATCAGTGCCAGGGTGTATATTTTCCTGTTTTCCCGTAATCCTGTTCTCTCAAACACGTGGTCGTTGTTGTTGCCACTGATATAGTGCATTCCCCACACATCGGTTGTTCTCAAGTTTTTACCCCTCGGCCAACTTTGGCCTAAGGGTATTGTCGTCATCATGTACGGCTGTCCGTACGTACGTCCGTACGTCCGTACGTACGTCCGTACGTCCGTCCGTCCGTCCGTCCGTTACCGCGATATCTACAGAACCGCTTCATGCATGGCAACCAAACTTGTTACATCTATTTATCTTCACGTAAATCAGAAGCCTATCGAAAATGAGTCATCCCGGACAATATTTTGCAGAGTTATGCCCCTTTTTACAAATAAAAATTCATTTGTGATTTGTTATTGTGATAATTTCATAACTGTTCCATATACAACATCCTAACGTGATACAGTTGTTTCTCTTGACCTGAACTAGATGCCTATCGAAAATGAGTCGTGTCAGAAAGTATTTTGCAGAGTTATGCCCCTTGTGTAATAAAATCCGTTACCGCGATATCTACAGAACCGTTTCATGCATGGCAACCAAACTTGTTACATCTATTTATCTTCACGTAAATCAGAAGCCTATCGAAAATGAGTCATCTCGGACAATATTTTGCAGAGTTATGCCCCTTTTTACAAATAAAAATCCATTTATGATTTGTTATTGTGATAATTTCAGAACCGTTCCATATACAACATCCTAACGTGATACAGTTGTTTCTCTTGACCTGAACTAGATGCCTATCGAAAATGAGTCGTGTCAGAAAGTATTTTGCAGAGTTATGCCCCTTGTCTAATAAAATCCACTAATTCCTATGTTAAGTTTGCATATAATTTCTATATCATGTTTGTATACTATCACATTTATTTATTGATTGGATGACTGATTTATTGATTTATTCTTTTACACAATGCGAAGAATGCCTGCAAATCTGTTTTGAAAATAGTATGCCCCTTGTCTAACAAAATCCACTAATTCCTATGTTAAGTTTGCATATTATTTCTATATCATGTTAGTATATAGTATCACATATATTTATTGATTGGATGACTGATTTATTGATTTATTTTCTTAGACAATGCAAAGAATGCTTGCAAATCTGTTTTGAAAATGACATACATGTGCCATTTAGTATACATGTACTGTATTTATCTAGCCATGTGTACTGTTGTTTTGGTGCGACATCGATACAGCTCTTTCAATTTATTCCAGAAACAAATTAATTTAAGGGGAGGAAAACTTTTCTTTTTTTTTCAAAGAAAGTACACTTACAATACCAGGGGTAAATATTTCTTCCCACAAGCCAATCAATTGGTAGAGACACCCTTACATTATAATAGCTGGGGTTCAGAGCCGAGGGGTTTCGATAGCGCAGCTTCATGTTTGATTGCTGTAGGAAGACCAGGCGAAAACCACGGTAGCACAGCGATCATTGCCTACTAGAGAGGTCAGTGCAATACATTTAAAGTAT
This sequence comes from Hanleya hanleyi, assembly GCA_036873755.1. Lineage (NCBI taxonomy): Eukaryota > Metazoa > Mollusca > Polyplacophora > Lepidopleurida > Hanleyidae > Hanleya > Hanleya hanleyi. The sequence goes on along the minus strand of JAVTVY010039039.1, from coordinate 59,110 downwards.
GTAATGCATAAAGCGTGGCCAGCAATGCGTGTTCGATGTGTATTGAACTCAGAAGTTATGATAGCGGTCGCGACACTGTATTGAATTACAAAGTTTGAAGAAGGCTTCAGTTGAACTCCAGTTTAATGTAATAAGGTTAAGCAGCCAAAAAAGATATTTTTGACCTGGAGTTTGGGCGTCCATACCGGTATACCGGCTTCATAATGGCCCTGGATACGGCCCTGTTAGGAATTTATTTATTTAATGATTACCAGCAGTCATTCTCCTTTTCGGAAGTATATGGGTTTGTGACAGTTGTAGCTTGTTCTGTACCTGCCATCTGATGATGTCACTGCCATATCCTGAATCTACTGGGATTTAGCCACACCACGATATATAATGGCTGCAGGAAACTAGGAAGAAAACACCAGAAGGCATTGATCACACAACAATTTCTGTGCCATATTTTCGTGATTTCCAAACGACGGAAAGCTGAACGTGAACAAATAACTTAGAATGGGGCTTTTGGTGACCAATAGTAAATATTTCTCCACATGACATGGGACATAAACGGGATGTTTTTACCACACAGAAAAAAAAGTATGAAATTTGAAATGAGTTCATGTTTTAAAGACCTACAGGGGTAAAAGCGTTCGGTGTCCGGTTATTTTCGTTTTGTTTGACCTAACGAAACGCGAACAGAACGAAATGTAAACGCTTACCAAACGATTATAGTAAACGAAACGCTTTCAATATCGCTTAATTTTTATTTTATCAAAACGCGTTTCCCTCGTCGAACGCGTTTGCTCTGATCGAAACGCGTTTGTGAATGCGTTTTATAAACGCGTTTCGAACGGGTTTCTCTTTTCGTTCGACTTTGTGCAAATTTGTGTTTTTATTTTGCAAACCAGGCCAGGAAGTCCACGTGTCGGGGCTTTCCCCAGCCGCTATCATAATCCCTGTGCTATAAATATATGTGGCATAGCCTTTAATATACAAGGGTAAACACGTTCTGTGTCCGGTAATTCGTTTCGTTTATATATTGCGCTAAGATTAAATCTTTTCGTTCACCAAGCGAAACAATATATGTCTTCCCGTACAAGCGAAATGATTAGTCAGGCATGTTATACTGAGTCGAAAAAGCGTTTCGCCTGACCTTGACTCCATGCAGCTTTTGACCAACACTCAGTCGCCGAACCGTTGTACAAAGATAAAAAAACAGACCAAATAATATTCTCGCCCGACGAAGCAACCGTGGTGTGGACGGTAATGCTTATTTCACAACAACAACAACAACAATAAAACGCGTTACGAAACGCGTTTTCAAAAGGCGTTTCAAACGCAAGCTTAAATCTTTTCGTTCACCAAGCGAAGAAATATTTGTCTTCCCGTACCAAGCGAAATGATTAGTCAGGCGTGTGATACCGAACCGAAAAAGCATTTCGCCTGACCTTGACTCCATGCCGGTTTTGATCAACACTCAGTCGCCGAACCATTGCACAAATAAAAAAAACAGACCAAATAGTATTCTCGCCCGACGAAGCAACCGTGGTGTGGACGGTGATGCTTATTTAACAACAACAACAATAAAACGCGTTCCGAAACGCGTTTCCAAAAAGCGTTTCAAAACGCGTTTCAAACGTGTTCATAAACGCGTTCGTGAAACGCGTTTTAAGCGAAACGAAACGAAAGATAAATGAACATATCGATGATCAAACGCGTTTGCCAGGTATAAACGCGTTCTTTGAGAAGCAAACGAAACAAACACAAAACGCGTTTAGAACGCTATTGAAACGCGTTTCAAACGATAATAGAACGATAATATACGTGAAAAACCGGACACCGAACGCTTTTACCCCTGTATATGCGATATCAAATGGGCAGACAGAGAAAATTCTTGCCTGTATATGTAGGAAACAGTTAAAATAACAGGACGTTGACAATATGCGTCAAAAGAATGTACATGTACACTGTAGATATTTCAATGATCTTAGAGGGTGATCATATTTATTAGAATATTTCACCGACAAATGGGGATGATTGAATTTTAACAGGGTGATTGAATTAGTAGAGGGTTTACCGTTCACACTATAATAGCTTTGTTTTCATGCCCTGTTAAAGGTCACTGGAAAACTGAGAATATTGACAGTGGAATTTAAAAATAATCTCATTTTACAGCCAGTATGAATATCCTACACAAACCATTTGTCATTGCTTGTAATAGTATTTATGCATTTGAAATTTGTCTCATCCCCTGTCACATCTTCGCATATCCAAGTCTAACACTACACGTGTTGCCTTGGCTGAAGGTAACACATTATCTGATCAGAATACCGGTCTGATGATAGCTCTATAAATATTCTGTGGTCCATATCAGGAGAAGTGCAATATATGACCTCTTAAAAATTTGCTATTCGGAGGAAATTAACCACTTGCCATATTTGGGAATGACACAGACATACATCAACGAAAGTCCTCTCTGCACGGTATTGGCAAACTCGTATCTTGATTGGCTAATGTGTTTCCTGGTTTGAACAGTTTACTCTATTCATTAGGTCAAGGTAAATGCCGGAACATTACTGCAGTATTTAACTTGAAATGTGAAGATGCCCCTGTCAGTGCCACATGTGTCTCACTCACTCACTATTGATGTAGTTAAGGCCACATCAATTTTTAATTTTGTTTCATGGGCGGATTGTATTTTTTTCTCAAGATTGGCGACGATAGTAAAAATGAAATAAAACTGGACATTTGAAGTTTGCCTCTTTCTTTCTGCAGTTAGATGAGTTTACACTCATCTGGTCCAGTTTATCTTTATTTCTGTTCTTGGAAAAAAATAAAATCCTGCCTGTTAAGCAAAAAATAAAATTAGTCTGGCCTCAAGCGTAATGTATTGACACCCGTATGTATGCCTGGCATTCTTAGCTCCCTCAGCAAGCTAAGGAAATGGCAGTAGAATTACGTTGTAAATGACAGGCTGGGCATTCTTGTAGTTCTAAGTGAAAGGGCAGATAACTTGTTTGAAGAAAAATGGGCAGATAACTCGTGTGGATAAAAAAAACATCTTTTCCCAGACATACATGTACCAGAAATAGTCCAGATATTTTGCTGAATCCATTTTTTTCCCCTCGGCCAGATTTGGCCTTGGAGTATCGTCGTCATCATGCCTGTGTGTATGTCTGTCTTCAATTTATCGCATGTACATGTATGTAGGCACACCATCGTGGGTACATGCACACTGTAGGCTGAATGATTCAATACCTGCATGCATCTACAATGTACGCATCTGTTCACTGTGCAAAGTGTATGCTCCAATTCATGGTGGATTTGAGCCTCGCTGACAGGCAGTGGTTCTCTCTTAATACTCTGGCTTCCTACACCATTCGACCTGGCCGTCAGTAATATGAGCGAAATATATTTTAGTGTGACATTAACTCTTTCCCCCATAGACTTGTGGGGAATTTTCTCTCTCTGACCCATAACAGATTTGTGATGGCGTAGGTCTTTAACCCATGGACTGATTTCAATTTTCATACGTTTCCAGTGATGTAAAATATCCCGTTTTATGTCCCATGTCATGTGGAAAAATATTTACCAATGGTCTCCCACAGACCCATTCTACGTAATTTGTTCACGTTTTATATCAATATCAGCAACGTTTAATCTAAAAATAAGTAATCTTGCGAGAAAATGTGTTGTGTCTGCTTTCCGTCTGTTGGAAATCACGAAAAAAAGCGAAGAAATTGTCGCATTTTAGCTACGTTTTGCAGTGTTCTGTTGTTGTTCCGCTGCAATTCCTATATTATCGTATACCATTATAAAGCTTATTTTCCGTACATTCGGGATGTGGCAGTGATATCAAGAGATGGCAGGTATAGAATGAGCCATAACTGAAAAAATCCCATGTACTTCTTTGAAGGAGAATGAAGGCTGGTAACAAGGTGAAGTAAAACAGCATCACTCGACTGATTGGCCCAAGGTTGAGCGACCTTTTCAGAGGCCCGGCGTGATTGGAGCAGTTCCTTTATTTGCGCGTGGTTGCCATGGCCACGGGTCGACAAAACACAGCGTGGACAAAGAATGGCGGATAAATTTTAAAACGGGAGATCAACAGGTCCCGGGAAATGTTTACAATAAACTCAGATGGGCAGATTTGACGAGTTAGTCATCAAGGTTAGATACTTTGGTAGTTTATGCTCGCGTTACGTGAAATATTCAGGAATTTGGAAGCAGGTTTTACTATTTTTCGAACGTTTCTCTTGGAGCACACCAAACACATTTGGTGTCTAATCGCGCATTTTCCATCGATTATTTCTGTTCCTCTCCCGATTTCAGTTTACCCTTACTACAAAACAGACCAACAGTCTATATAGTCAGATTTATTTAAATTTTGGCTTTCTGAAAATGTATAGTTTTAATTAGGTTTTACTGAAAGTAAACGCAAAAAATTGCAAAAGTAATCCATCACATGGGAACTCAGTGACACGTCAAAATCCGTCTTCATGGGTTAGGCGAAGACCCGTCAAAACACGCTTACATGGGGATCGACACAAGCCGTCAAAACCCGCTTATATGGGGGAAAGAGTTAAACCAAACTCCCCCCTCCCCTCCTCCAATTCATGGCTGCACCAGGAGGCCAAATCAACTCGATCTGAATAATACTCTCGATTCTGAGGAACTCCAATATTTGATTCAATCAAGGAAAAATAACGGTCTTTAACCAAAGTGCCAGGCTAGTACATTGTACATGTATGTATGTAAATTAGTGGTGCTTGTATCCAGCATGTTGAATTGCCAAGGTGAGACCCGGCTAGTGAACATGTTTCATTTGTAAGTGACCATAACCTGTATCCAGTCATCGCAGAAGTTGGGGTCAGGTGATGGTTTGAAAAACAGCTTGCGCAAGGGGGCACTTGCTTGTTTATGCTCACAGTATAACATCGCCTGAATTTTGTCCTCATTTAGTAGTCGCTATATAGCTGAAATACTGATGAACACGACTTTCTCGTTAGTAATTAGTCAGCCCCGTGGGGCTTCCGGGGATTGACCTGGGATGTCGTTGTGCTCACCGTTGGTCATGGTAAGAATAGGCCTCAGCTCCTCAGACAGCTTGTCGTAAGAGGCGACTAACTGATTCACCCGTGGGGTTCCCGGGTGTGGAAAGGAATAGGACACCACCCGTGCGGTTGCCGGGTGTGAAAAGGAATAGAATCCAGCGTCGTGATATGACTGAAATATAGTTGAAAGCGACGTTAAATCATATTCACTCACTCACCCTAGTAATTAGTCATCGAAATATACACCTTGATTCAAAATTGGCCCGATTGGACTAGTGTGTCGTTGTGCACACTCAGATCACAGTAAGAATGGGTCTCAGCCCCTCAGAGAGCTTGTCGTAAGAGGCGACAAACTGGGGCACCCGTGGGGTTCTCGGGTGTGAAAAGGAATAGGACCCCACTCATGGGATCCCGTGTGTTAAAAGGAATAGAACCCTACCCGTGTGGTTTCTGGATGTGAAAAGGAATAGGAACCAAACGTTGTGATATAATTGCAATATTGTTGAAAGCGACGTTAAATCATATTCACTCACTCACTCACTTGATTTAAAATTGAAGTCTTATCCTCTCTTGTGGACTGTTCGAAGACTGCATGCTTACACACTGGATTCAAGGATAAGAACACATAGCATCGAAAACATATGTCGGATGAGCGTGTGCGACGTAAGCCAGTCTAATCATGACACTCAACACCACTTGCAGGCATGATGCGCTCCAGCAACATTTCTCTCAGAGCATCGTTGCTATTTTTACTAAAATAGTGACAGGGATTCATAGAAGTCCAGACTTTACGAACCAAAGTCCAGAAAACTGAGTTTTGTTTACAGTCGAATTGAGTTAAAATAAAATTTATCAGCATTTTTCCCCTTAAAAGTTGAGTATATAAATTTTTTACAAACCAGGTTGATTTTTTCTCACAAAGTTGAGTATATAATGTCAGGGTAAATGTCATCTTCTATGACCTTGTCTACTGACTGTTACCAATTCATGTATTTTTAACCTTTTGTGTAATTAAAATCATTTTGTGTGGTTGATTGCGTTTATATACACATTTCCATTATTAGGTTGTCAGAAAGAAACTATGAAAAACAAAATCATACTGGTTTATGAAATAGTTAGACGATGATTGTATAATAGGAGTCTTGATGTTAATATTGTTTTGATAGAATATTGTTAAAAAAAAAAGAGGAAAAAACGAAGCACTTCAAAAACGCTTGCAAGAGACCGTCGCCACAGGAAGAGTTCACTCCCTTGTCATGAGCTCAAAACGCACGCTGTACGTTCCTGTCAACTTTCGTTTGATCAGGCAAAAGTGAAAATGATACAGTATTACTATTTTCTCAAGACAGACCACACAGAATACACAAAGAAATACTTGCAATTGGCATTCGACGAAGACAAGTCACAACGTGTGTTTATTATCATTTGTATCTCCCTCCGTTCGAAGAAATGAAATCAAAACCAAACAAAAATGGCGACTCGATTGTACAGTGAAAATACATTTCGTAAGTATTCGGGATTCTTCCACGGAAATATACGATGCAACTAAAATTACCACCTACGAATCAGTGTCGGATGAATACATCCCGCTAACAGATTAAGTCGTCTGAGGTAAATTCAGAACAGCTGACGGAGTTTACATTTGATGTCGTTGTTGCTGCCGACAGATTCATATTTGCTACCGCGACCATGGCATTCATTTGAGTTTTACCCGATGATTTCCCGACAACCGGGTATTGAAATTGCGAATTTACGAAGCTTGAAAATTCAGCTTCCAACACACAAATTGAGTATAAATATTTTGGTGAAAAATAGTGATTTTTTAGTCCAAAAAATTCAGTTTTGAACTGAAAAATTGAGTTTTTAAACTCAATCTACGAACCGAAATTCGGTACGTAGAACTGACGTGAATGAATCCCTGAGTGATTAAAGTAATGATACAAATTGCATGGGAAAACGAATCTCATATTAACTTGATCATGTCTGCCCGAGAAAAGACATGTACATCCCGCCGAGGCGAGGTTGAGATGCATTTTCCTTCTCGTGAGTGGGAATTTTCGTCCCTTGATCAAGTTAATATGGGATTCGTTTTCCCATTTAAATATGGTATACTCTTATTCACACTGCTTGGGATTGAATGATGACGAACTGGTACTGTATGACATGGGAGATAACTCTTGCATAAAGAACAAATATATATGCTTTGCCGAGTGAAGAAACGCGTACCTGTGTGTGAAAAGGTGTTTGGGGTCTCGGGTGTTAAGAGGAATAGGACCCTACCCGTGTGGTTTCCGGGTGTGAAAAGGAATAGGAACCAACGTTGTGATAGTAGGAGTCAAATAGTGTTGAAAGCGACGTTAAATCATGTTCACTCAATCGCCAACACGGAAAATTCGGCTTCATTCGCCAGTTGTCTATTTCAATAAATGTTTTTGATGGATGTGTCCATGACAGACGTGTGGGAAATCTCATAATCTAAATCTCAAATTATTCAAGATTGTTGATGAATTTTCGGTCCTAGGTATAGAATGCATTTGCAGATGTCACTAAATGAATTGATTTGCTGTTTTTGTCCCTGCATCTGTATGGCAGCTTGACTGGCCTGTTGATACAAATGTCACTCTGTGAGGTGTTGTTGTTGTAATCCAAGGCTGGGGGAGCTGTCATATTGTCTATTGTGTTTATATAATTCATATGCAGATATTGTGTAGTTGTGGAAGGCTGGGGGTACCAGGGGTCAGTTGTTATGTGCCAGAGTGACTATGTAAACAGCTGTGGGTGCATGGGAGCAGAGTCCTGGATGAACTGATAGTCAAGCCATGTCTCTACCATATTGTCTGTGTACACATCATTCTCTATGATACAATATTAAACGTCACTGGGGGATTTTTCTCCCTCTGAATAGCCTAATTTTAACACAGAAGTAAATGGAAAAAACTTCGAAAAAGGCTAGTTCAGCTCTGATTTTAACACATAATTTGAACGGATGTACTATCTTTTACTTCGCCAATAGAAATTTATCTCCAGTATGAGAGAAGATTTTTAGGAAAAACCTGTTACGCTCCATTGAGGCCTAGGCTAAAAATCCCCCAGTTACGTCGGTGGCGATCACGGCACTGTAATTGATAGAACAGCTGAAACTTTGTTTAGAGCCGCTGTTACTTCCGTTGTGTCTATAGAATACTCATGTAATTCTACAACTGATAGATCCCTGGTCCTATCCAGTTGAATAGTTCTAAAATATCGCTGAATTTTGTTGGAAAGGTTATAAAAATTGTGACGATGTTTGACACATGATCGGAGGTACCTGCATGCTTGCCTTTTCACGAGATTCCCGTAAAACTCTCACGAATTGAAACTGCGTGAATCGGGCCTCGCTGTATAGTGTTTGAAAATGATGGAGTGCTATAAACATCCTCCTAAATCTTCCAAGGATAGTGATTAGCTCTCCTTGCATTAAACCCCTTAAAATTGCTTGTATTCATGCGAGTGCTTCTCTGATGATATGCAGTACAATGTAGATAATACAATTTCATTTTGCTTTAATAAATATTTACATTTTATATAAAAAAAAAGATTAAAAAAAAAAAGTTATGTCTATATTTGAATTTTAGTAGCAAAATGAAGCACCCTGCTTGGGTAATTATTCCAAAATTTATTAAAAAGAAGAAGAAAAAAAATTAAATGACAAAATATTTTGCAATAAAAAAAAAGTATGAATCTATTATTTATGTAGAAGTTTTTAAAGAAATAAGCTATTCACGAATATTTGTATATTAATTGGTACAGGAGCAGTGTGACTAACATCACAGGACCTACGAAGTAGGTTAGGCATTAGGACTGCGACGCGCACTGAACTTGGACTCCTGGCCCAAGTTGAAATCCTGCCTGTATTAAGATGGGCACAGCCCAAGTCAGAATCACTAAAAATTAATGATTTTCATCAAAAATCCCCAGAAGTTTTCATCAAAAGTAGGTCAGCTCAGAACTTAGGTAACAGTCCCCTAATGCACCTTCATGCCAAAAATCAAGTTTCTAATGTCAACGGTTCTTATTTTGCCAACGAAATGATTCGGATGGACTGACTCACTCACTCATTACCGGACAATTTGCAAATGAGAGTCTACTTTGTAGGAAAATGGATGGCCTACCAAATGCTCATATTTAGAAGAAAATGTGTCCAAACCCTGATTCAGAGCTTTAGTCCATCGTTGGAACTCTTTGGTAAAAAAAGGTAGAAAAGTTCGTAGACAACACTGCATCTGCATGGTTTCAGTTCAAGTCGGGAAGCGCCATGAAAAAACGGCAAAGATGACAGGATTTTACCTTCTTTGATGAAGTATATTTTGATTTAATAAAGGTAGGGAAGGATTGGTAAAACCGGGGACGAGTATAGAGGGATATGAAACGTGGCTCCTCTCTTTGAACTAGGGTTTGTCTCGCTAATTGATATGTTAATGAGTGATTAGTGATTGGTTAATTACTACGCCTCGTCACTGATTGGCTTTTGTGTGTAAAAGACTGTCACGTGTGCTTCGCTGCGAGTCCCGCCCTGTTTCGCTGGTCAATGCTGGGTGAATACACGTGCTTGTCAACAAGGCTCCATTAACGTGAACGCCAGTCAACTCAATTTAGGCCAAGATTGGTGACAAAAAAAAATCCTTTACAGCTTAACGAGTGGCAAAAAGGAATACATCATGCAAACGACAAGAAACAAAACTAGTGCACAGAGAAAAAAAATCTAAAAAAACATATGACCCAAAAGAGTAGTTCAATCACAAAAACGTACAAGAATTGTGAGATTTGTTCAGAATTCTACATATTTGGCATTTTTACGATTTTCACGAGCAGTTATTTACAAAAACGAAAATGGAAAATTAATACATTTTGCGTACTGTCAATGACATGCTTGCATATTTTGTAAAAACTAGCACAGATATACTTCAAAAATTGAGATAAATGAGAAGTTTGATCACAAAGAAGGGGAAAAATGAGTTTTTCCTTGCCGCTCCAGCCGCTCAGTTATCGGCAGCGCAGAGCGGTCGAAAGTTGTCATGAAAATATGCATCTTTTCGATGAAAATCCCTCAAAAGTTTCTTCTCTCAAAATAGTACCCGTCTCGATCAAATAATCTCATGCAATTTACTGCAGAAGAACGTCTATAAATCTGGTAAAATCTGGAATGAATTCGTGACGAAAACTAGGCGATGCAAAGGCTCACGCGCGTAGAGCGCGAGACCTGGCAGGCGAGACATACATTCAGCGGGAGCTCGCGGCGGCGCCTTTGATGTTGGGGTACGTTTCATATCCCTTTAATATTCGTCCCAGGTAAAACCTACTTCGTAAGTCAGGAGGTCAGGGAGTCAAATAGTTTCTCCCAATCCAACCTGAGAATGGCGCTTATGATGAAAGTTTTTACAACAGCAACATAGGTTGAGGCGTGTGAAATGAACGCTCCTGAACTTAAAATGAGGAGCGCAGTAGAGCGCGAGCACTATAGCAAGGCCTGGGGAATCTTTTTAGATTTCTCGTAATTTTGGACAAAAGTTACACGGAAGATATATGAACGATGACTTTTGATCGCTGTTGGACAGAAAAGTGATATATTCCTGTACATTTCGACGAAAGCTAGGCTAATACTTTCGTATATTCAGCTGATGCCAGTCGTCGCTATAGAGCTGAAAGATTGCTGAACGCGATGTTAAACCTTAATTCTCTCTCTCTCTCCAGTCGAAGAAATTTCACTTTTATAAATTTGTTCCACAAAATGCATACATGTATATGAATGGGTGTTTAATGTAACTTGATACAAGCAAAACTTAGCTGAAAACTTATAAAAAAACTTCTCCTCCACTATGTGCTGAAATGTTGTGTGAGAAATGTTCCATGCGAAATATTGCAGATGTGTGAGTCTGTATTCATACTGGTGTTGCATTGCACACCGTCCTTGTCTTAAGGGCCTTGGTGATGCACTAAAAGACTGATAGGATAATCAATGTGTGGGAATGTTGCCAGAATACATGTACTGATAATGTATGTGAATGCACATGTATCTGAGCCTGAGGCCCTTACAGGCTGATGATTTAGTAATTACACATGAGTAGTGTGACTAATGTCACAGGACCTATGAAGTAGGGTGAGGAACATGACTTGGGGGTCCAAGCATAAAGATGACTTAGGAGTCCAAGCATAATGTTATAGGTCACCTAAGTAGTTCAATTTCCATCAAAAGTAGGTCCGCTCAGAACTTGCTGGTAACAGTCCCATAATGCACATTCGTGCCAAAAATCAAGGTTCTAATGTCAACGGTTCTCCTAATTTTGCCGACGAAAGGATTCGGATGGCCTCACTGACTACCGGACAATTTGCAAATGGTAGCCTACTTCGTAGGAATATTCGAGGGAAATAAAGAAATAAAACACTACATGTATGTAGCACTTATACACCTGGGATATGCCCATGCCCTATTACAGAAATAGGACCCTACCCATGGTGTTCCTGGGTGCGAAAAGGAATAGGGACACAAATGCCGTGAATTGACTGAAATATACATTTACAGTTGAAAGCGACCTTAAATCATATTCACTCGCTCACTATAGTAATAAAGGAATAGTTTTGAAAGGGACATTCCAGGGATAGAATTTTACCACGATTTCCTGAAGATGTATGCATGTAAGAGAATTCATTTGCTTTCGCCTGAACAATTATGTCAAAATCGTCAAATCTCGCTCTAAATTGTCCTGATATGTCATTCACATGTCCGTTCATGTCCATGAGTTCTGATTGGATGATGGATAACAGAGATTGTTATTGGACTGTTATGGTGAAAATTATGACGAAAGACCAATCATGGTTTCTGTTAGGAACAATTTGGTACTCTGGTGGCAACTAAAGGCAAAATCAAAATTTGTGTCTCGTAAGCCCCATCTTTGTGGGACGGTTGAGTGACAGAACACTATGTGACTGGATTTTCTTGATGTAGATAATACATCGAAGGAATGTACACATACCAGTATCATCGCTGGATATGGTAGAACTATGGAATTTCATGAAATTTTACTCCCATGATGAATGTTTATAGTATAAAAGGGTCCACACACCGATGACTGGGTGTCTCCCAGATATTTTATTCTGGCGAGAGAGCAAAAGTCCCTTTTGAATCTATTAACTTTGTCACTGTTGATGACGTGCAGTGCACGTCACTGCTTTCTCTCTGCATTCTTTTTATGACGTGCAGCGTACGTCCATGTTTGTGGTCATTCTGTGACAGCGCCGTCACGCCGGCGGGCGTATTTCTACAGATGGAGAGAGACATGCTGATCAAACGAGAAGGGAATTCCGTCATTACTGGCGGATCTCCCAATGTCACTTCCTCCTAGTTCGACATCAAAGCATGCACAACAAATCTAAGTGTACAGTTTTCTTGTAAAGGCCGTGACATGGCTGGTGAACCCAGGTTGAACAATGAAAGGGTTAATATACTGTACATATAAACTGTTATTCTTTATTTTTTATTTCTTTATTTTTTCTAGAGTTGGTAATTAATAAATTATCAAGCTGCGAGGGTCTTAGATCTGAGTGAGTGAGTGAATGAATATGATCTAACGTCGCTTTCAACACTATTTCAGTTATCATGACGTTTGGTTCCTATTCCACATGGGTAGGGTCCTATTCCTTTTAACACACAGGAACCCTGTTGGTGCCCCAGTTAGTCGCCTCTTACGACAAGCTCTCTGAGGGGCTGAGGCCTATTCTTATCATGACCTGGAGTGTGCACAATGACACCCCAGGTCAATCACAGCCCCTCATATAGAGCTTGTCATAAGAGGCGACCAACTGGGGCATCAGTGAGATTCCCGGGTGTGAAAAGGAATAGGAACCAAACGTCGTGATATGACTGAAATAGTGTTGAAAGCGACGTTAAATCAAATTCACTCACTCACTCCATCACCTCCCCTCTGGAGCCCCACACGCTGGGTAAGGTTGGTTTGTCAGAGAATACCCATGGGGGCAAACATGTATGTGTGGTGTACCTGATCATCCAGTGTAAAGAGAATACTGTGTTATAAAGCAGATATGAGGATTTGATGGCTGTTGTTTTGTTAGGGGTCAAGTGGGTGCACTGGGAACCTAAATTATGTGGCTATATAGCTGTCAGAAGACATCATGTCAGGCTGTGGAAGTGAATCATATGTCTCAAAAGCCTGATTCGAAAAGGTTTTTATCTCCCTTGTTCCACTAGGTGCTTATTGGAAAACTGAACTTCCAGTTCCAAAGGCTCTCAATTAGTTTTAGTAATTAAATATTAATTTTTTTTTTCTAGAAAATTACCCTTCTAATGTACATGTTATAGGCCTATACATGATCTATCAGTAAAATATAAAGAATAGTTTTTCAATCAAATATTCCGGAATAGTTTATCCAAACATTATTCAAAATAATCATTTCTAAATACCTTCGGTAAAAGTAAAACAGATGAGACTACTTCCCGGAAGCAGCTTTTCATACCTCTATCCTTAGAGAGTGGCAATTATTCAGGGGGAGATCAGTTATTTTCCGGCCAGGGCTATAGACTGCGGGCCTGATCTAGAATTTTAGGGATAGAGAGTCTGCTGTGACTTGCCATTGTGTTTGTTTTAGACTGCCGTTCATGGTTTTGTCACTCTTGAATGCAAAAATTAAAGATGTGCTCGCATCATATTGCAAAACGGAAATTAGCTATATATTAGTCTATAATATTATGACCGGTTTCATACATGCATGTGAACAGTCCAGTCCCCCCGCCACCCCCCCCCCCCAAAAACTTGCATTTTGGCAGGGCCCATGAAAGCCCAGTCCCTGTGAAAGGCCTCCGAGAGCACTTTTCATGGGCGGGGTCTGTTTATCAGCCTGGTAACAATTAAGTGCTGATAATGTGGTTCAATTGGAATCAGCTTCACTGTGAGCCAAATCATCTCTGTTTGTATACCTATGATATCAGCTCCTGACTGAAACTTCTAAACACCCGACTAAACTTCTGAACACCTGACTATATGTAAAAGGCACAGCACCTGATTCAGTTGCTCCCGTTTATCAAATCTGCGGGAGCTGTTGACCACTCTCCTGGATTGTGTTTTGCGGGAGCAGTGCGAGAGTGATAACCAGTGACTTAGCTAGCGACCCGTCCGCCCGTCAATTTGGACGGGTGACTTTTTCAAATGACCGAAAATGACGAGCAGGCGAGAACTCGTGACGGGTGGAATAATCAGATTAATTCAACACAATGCTATTCTATGGATAACAACTTCTTTATTGCTGTGGAGCTGACGTTTCGTTGGAGATACGTTCCAACTTTTTCAAAGCTAATGTTAGCTTTGAAAAAGTTGGAAGTATCTCCAACGAAACGTCAACTCCACAGCAATAAAGAAGTTGTTATCCATAGAATAGCATTGTGTAACTATACGCCAACTTCTAAATGCCTATCAAAGAAATCAGATTAATTCAATAAAATAGACGGGCAATATACTCAAATAGCCCCTTTAATCGGCGTAATCTAATTCTTCGTTTCATTATTAACATTGTTGGCTTGTTTCACGTATCCGCTGGTCGGGCAGCATGGCTAACGTGCATAGAATTTCCCCCAACTCGTGCTCCATGTTGATGGTGTTTAATACCGCTCCATCACTCGTACCCGAGGGCTCCCGATTCGCGAATGAACTCGTGTGAGAGAACACGAGACGCTATCAATCACCACTGGCAACGCGCCTTGCTAACGGCGGATGACAGCGACAGGAGCGGTTGGACGGGCACTTTCTGAATTCTGGCTAACACCCTGGTGATCACCCTCTCCAATATAACTCAACATTGCATTCTCAGATTCCAGGAGTGAGTAGTATTTAACGTCGTTTTCAACATTGTTTCAGTCATATCACGACGGTGCCTACATGTGCCAGAACACGAGAGTGTCCACAGTTTCTATTACCCTGGACACTGATCAGCCCAGCCAGTACAGCACTCGATCACCCATCAAAGTATTGACCGAGCTTAACGTTGCTTAACTTAGGTGATCTGAAGAGAAGCGGTGTGCCCAACGCTATACGCCGTACCAGGAGAGCGATTAAAGCTCTCCTGGAGAAACATTGGGAGAGTGATGGAGAGTGAGACTGACTGGATTTTGTTTTGCGGGAGCAATCACTTCTATATGAAATCTCTGTTGCATTTCCAGATTTCAGGAGATTGATCAAAGCTCTCCTGGAGAAACACAAGCAAGAGTGATCACTCGCCTTAACCCTATCGTGGGGCTTCCGGGGATGTCGTTGTGCACACCGCAGGTCATGGTAAGAATAGGCCTCAGCTCCTCAGACAGCTTGTCGTAAGAGGCGACTGAGGCACCCATGGGGTTCCCGGGTGTGAACATGACCCCACCCGTGTGGTTCCCGGGTGTGAGAAGGAATAGGACCCAACGTTGTGATATGACTGAAATATACATGTAGTTGAAAGCAACGTTAAATCATATTCACTCTCACTCACCCTTAAACCTACCTGGCCGGGGGGGGTACCAAACTATTTTATTTCACATCACATTAATATAATATTTACTAATTTATCATGCAGTTTTTGCGGAGAAATTGCATAAATAATTTTTTTTGAAAATCCGACCGAAAAAGCGAGCAAAAAATGTCATTTTTGAAAATAACGTCACTGCGATGTCATCAAAGCAGCCATCTTGGATTTTTTTTTACATTTTCTGGTAGATCTTGACCCAAGGGTATAGTGTGGTAAGTTGCAGCCCCTTAGCTCAAGGGTTAAGACAAAGGCCAGGATACCTCTCAAAAAGCCCAGGCCAGATAGGGTTAAACCTGAGGGACTGCTGATTACAAGACTTCAATATCTGACTAGAGCACCTGAACATGTGACTACAACACATACATGTACATGTAGCCAACTTATTGGTGATGATCCTAGGCCCACTCTCAGCACAAAGATTTTTGATAGTGTGATCAAACCAGTTCTTTTATATAATTCCGAAATTTGGGGTGTTGAAGATATTCATGAATGTTCCCCAATTGAAAGTGTTCATACCAAGTTTTGCAAGTTTACTCTTGGGGTGAACAATAGGGCGTGTAATTCTGCTGTACGGGCAGAATTGGGCAGAATTCCCATGGCACTACAAGCCAAGATTAACGCAATCAAATACTGGTGTAGGCTTGTTAATTTGCCGAACTCCAGGCTTGTGAAACAGGCTTATCAGCATTGTCTCCAGTTTTCCGAGCCTGGTAGTTCTACTTACTGTGACAAAATCAAGAAAATCTTATCTGTACACAGATTTTATCATGTGTGGTTACAACAATCCTTCTTGGATGTAGGTAACTTTCATCGTACATTTTCCAGACATGTTATCGATGAGTTCACACAGGACTGGCGAAGCACGATGTCTAGTCCATTGAATCATAAATTGGATCTTTATGCTACACTGAAAAATGAATATTGTTTTGAAAAATACTTAACTTTTAATTTGTCTAAACCTCAACGTGTGCTGATTACCAAATTACGGATAAGTAATCACACTTTAGAAATTGAATCAGGTCGTTATCACCAACCCATAATTCCAAGAGAAATGCGTACTTACCAGAACTGCGTGAGCTCTGTTGGTGATGAATTTCATTTTGTAATGTGTTGCTCAAATAATGAGGATTTGAGACGTCAACTCTTTACTGATTTAAACATCGATATTCAAAAGTATCCTGCTCGCTCAATATTTTCTAAACTCCTTCGATGTGACTCGTATAAATTCACCAGATTGTTTGCTAAATATTTGTACACAAGTTTTAAAAGAAGACTTCCTTCAATATAGGAGTCATCCCGGTGTGTAGTCCGTGGATTTTAATCTGCATCACGTCTTTTACCTTGTATATCGTTGTATTTGTTTATGTCTTGTGTGGCCTTAACCAATGTAAATTGTGTTCGTGCCTAATAAAGAATTTGAATTTGAAAATTTTGTAGATAAACACCTGACTATTATAAGACCGTAACTCCGCTCTTCTTGTAATCAATGATGACGGTAGATACTTCATGTAGGAAGCTGTTGTCCGAGTATTTGTGCAGCTGAAAAGACTCAAGTCTAGACATGTTGTTGTCCTCAGACTTCGCTATTGTATGCATTGTTTCCTGAATCTTACCATCTTCGCTAAAACCAGGGGTATCTCTATCGTAGATATAGCCCCTGGTACGCTTGGGCAATGTATCGCGATCAACGACACGCAGCGGCATCCTGAACATATTGACCCATCAGATCACTTAAGCACCGTGACCATGGCGACAGATTCGAAAACACCATAGCTTGTGCGATACCCAGTGGCAGAAGAACGTGCACCTTTTCAACAACCATGAACTTTAATAAATATAAGGAAACATAGTTTAAAACAAAATGTATTTAAAGAGAAAATAAACCCATTCATCTCCATTCATCTACCATCAAACATCCAACAAGCCAGGCAAATGTAGAAAACACCGAAGCTTTAAAGGCGGTCCGCGATGTCAGTGTATCCGAACTCACCTTCCCACTGAAGGACTTGAATTGGGTTGAAACGCACGGATTTCTATAAAATTTCACTGGTCTATCCATTAACATTTTATTGTTATGCGTGTTTGGATTAAATATTTTACATTCGGTATCAGCGAATAGTTTAGCAGCGAAAGTAAAACCCAAACGTATTTTACCATCAGCGCAGTTTTCCTAGGTCACGTAACTGAAGTGTGGGCGGAACGCGGTTTGCTATACAAGTTGGTCAAGGGTTCGCCTTTGGCTCACAAATAGAAACCTTGACGTGGTGAAGATGGAATCTTACTTGCAGTATCAGTCTTAATAAATTAATATCCTATCAATGCTCTCCAATCATATACATCGCTGTGTAGGATCCTACTGATTTCAATTGAATTTGGTGTTCAGAGCGCCCAGGTCATGAATATTTAATAGTCTTATGACATCATGGCCGCATTTTAAATACTTCACTTGTAGTCGGGGAGGGGGGATAGGGTCATGGTCTCTGCTTTAACCCAAGGTTTATGCCAAGGACCAGTCCATAATTCTACCCCGCATTATGGTGCCAACCTGGCGAGAGGGTGGCAACATAGAAGATCCCCCAACAGCTTGGCGTGTGATTCGGCTGAGCCAACCAGAAAGCACCTACCATTATGTTCCCTTCAAAGCACTATGAAGCGCTCTCGGGATTGATTAACGCTCGCATTACTGCAAGCCGGTTAGATCCTGCAAGCGACATATCCAAATGGAGGAGCAGACAGGATTTAATTTTAATTAGATTGATGGAGTATGAACCGTAAGTGCTAATTTTAATTTACAATGATGTAAAATATAGATTGGTATGATATGAGTACATGAGTACATGTACTTGTAAGATGACAGACTCAAAGATGTAACATAATAAAGCACGTCTCCACGACCCAAGATGTCCATATATGGACAAACTCCATTAAAACTTTCGAGTATGGAACTAACATCTGGCCACGATGACACAAACACCTGGTTACATGAAAGCGAAGTTCATACCTTCAACCTGTTGGTTAATATATCCTATGGAACCTGGTGACATTTGATCACGGAAGCGCGATCTAAGAATACGAGCCCTGGAGACTGTCCAAGTAGGTCATCCGATCTCATCAAAGATGAGCACTGGAACACCTGTCCGCATATAAACTTACTACAAAGTTCGCTGTTCATTAATTGACTTCGTTATTAAATCTTGTACTCCCATGAAGCTACAATGTACTTCTTCCCTTTCCATGCCAGGTCCTTATGTTTTTTTATGGCTGCCCTACAGAGCATAACCATTGATTTTTTTCTACTAATGACATCGATAAACTCTTTGATGATCCCGCTGTACAATTTCACCTGTGTGATATTCCTGTGCCCATTAGCTGCATCTAAACCGGTACGCCATATCACGTATGCTGCTGTCTTGGTGGTCGATCTCCAACACTTTGATGTCTTTTCGTTTTGCTGATTATGAGTAATCAAATTAAGTCCCCCTGGGTAGTTATTACCCCTCGGCCAAAATTAGCTTTGGGGGTATTATTGTCGTCGTGTACGTCAGTCCATCCATCTGTCCGTCTCTGCTTTCTCTTTAACACCATATCTCAAGAATGACTAAACATGCCTAAGGGAGCATGTCAAAAATCGGAACACGATTTTTGTTCCAGTGGAACAAGAGAATGCCCACTGTTGAACGTTCCAGTAACTCGGAACATTAGGCAGGAATGTTTCACCTACCAGGAATGTTCTGAAGCAGCTGAAAGTTCTGATGCACCCGAATGTTCTAGTATGTCAATAGAACTGTTTTTTCCCCTCGTCAATATGCACTGCATGGTATACGGAGTTTTGCCATTTTGCAAGTCTATGAATTATATAACTGCGTTGCTCATAAAGAATAAATATTAATCTATGTATTTATTTATGTTGTTATTTACATTTGCGCATGACATACATGTATAAAGGATTTACGAAACGTTCTGAGACATCTTTCTAAAACCCTTGGGGCTTCCGGATGTTGTCGTGCACATGGCGCAGGTCATGGTAAGAGTAGGTCTCAGCTCCTCGTAGAGCTTGTCATAAGAGGCGACTAAAAGAGACACCCGTGGGGTTCCTGGTGTGAAAAGGAATAGAACCCCACCCACCCGTGTGGTCCTTGAGTGTGCATAGTGGCAAAAATTAGGCTCCAATGTTTCTCGTGTCTTGCAATTGTAATCACAATTGTAACCTGAATAACTGACACAATTGTCAGATAAATAATGTAACAGATTTCAGTATGAATACACACATGTACATCTGGCCATTGTTAATTAATTCTTTGTTTCTCGTAACCTTGCTTTTGAAAATAGACATGCTGAGGGCGATAATTATTAATTATTAATTATTACCTAGCGAGAAAAAAAAAAAATACTAAAACAAAACTTGGGATGCAAAATTTGAAAATATAAAACCTTTTACTGGACTAGATTTATCAAACAAAACCTCTGCTAGAGGAACAGTGAGCTGCTAATTAAATGAATAATGTATACATAATAACCATTAAAAAGAAATCACAGATCACAATCCATAGACAGGACTCTTTGACATAAAATACATTATGTGAGGTGTCATATATGGAGCGAATTTAGAACTGGTTTCCATCAGATTAGTACTGGCTCACAATATTAAATCAGCATTCACCAAAGCAACCATAAATAGTAATAATATTAATCCTAATTTTTTAGGATTCATAAATTTTACTATAATACAGCTGTCCTAAGCAAGTCACTGGTCAACAACAACAACAACAGCTTTGGTCTAATCACGATGCCTTCTTCTGATTTTCAGAGTCAGTAAAGACTTGGAAGAGAAGTCTTCCAAGTCCGCCACTGTGGATTCTTGATCCATGGCACGGAGTGATTTATAGATTTATAGAATTTATTTGCTGATTACAAGTGCCCATATAAGGCAGGAGAATCATCGACGAAAGTTTCAAATCTGCCTTGGAAAGAAAACGCTCGATGACAGAGCTGGCGGTCGTCTTTTCAGAGAATAGGAAAGTTGTGAATTTAACATAAAACTGCCCGTTTGTTGAAGCTATCGTGGCTCCGTTGGCCAAAATCATTTTGATCAACACCAGGATGAATGCGATCAACCATGCGGACATGTCTAAATTCATTGCGCGGTGTACGAGGAACGAAAGGGGTGTATGATGAACATACTTCCGTTTGATTTGAGAACTCCGCGTGCAAATCGATATCTAGTTTGCAGACGAATAGTTATACTTCTTCACTTCTCAATGCATATTTCGTTAGATTACATTGTGGATGTTCAGTTTGTTGTTATTTACTGTTTTTGCGATCAGACAAACTACGAAATTGAGACCACAGAATTTCCTTCCGGAGCTCCGACTGGAAAACATAATGACGTAGCTTAGAGGATTCCCAAGAAAGTTTGCCATTTCATTGGTCAGTTTATGGGGAATCCCTTGAACTGCACAACAGGTGGCGCTGCAGTGCCCTTCGAAGGGATGGTACAAAGAGACGGCTTACAAAACTTGTTACGACAATCTCGGTATTTTACGAGCAATTTAATCACTAGAGAGCGCTGCTTCGCGAAATCAGAACTCATTATAGGCATTTTTTTTTAGGGATCAGTACCAATAATTAATACAATGCGTAATTATTGCTTGCAAAAATACTGATGCGGGCGGGTTACGGGAAACGAACCATTAATTAACAGCGGCCTCTTTGGGAATGGAACAGATGCATCATGTAAGATATATGTATATGTCACTATTACATGTTGAGGTGTAGCGGTTCAAGGTCCTAGGATCAGGCCTTCAGGACGTGATAAATGCTTAGATTATGGTGCCTGGAATCCCTCTAATAATTCAATCACTGAAAGTGAAAATTCCTACTATAAAATTTGGGGGTGATCAAATTTATTAGAACAGCCAATAGAATTTTGTCTCCAAATTTGGGGGTGATTGAATGCGGACAAACTTCAAAATAATGAAGAAATAATGGATTATTCACATTATTCTGAACCATTTTGTTGCCTTCATGTTCTAATCAATTGTATCATTCCAGGTTTTATGGTGGGAAATTTCGCTTGATAAAAAATTTAATCACCTCAAAATTTCACAGTCGGAATTTCGCTTCCTGTGATTCGATCATTTACCATGTCTTTCTCTACATTACTTGGAAATTTAACATACATGTGCCTCTGTATTTACGATACATAGATACATATTGTGAACAGTATAGACACTCATGAGAACTGATATCATGTGAGAAACTCAATCAGGCAACCTCTTACATACTTGCAAGGTGTCTTTAGGAATCCTCTCTATTCTCTAGGCTGTGGAGGATTTTCAGTTGCCATGGTAACTTGACAACAGCAATTTGTGTCCTGCCGCTCAATCTGTCCAGATCACACTGGGACTATCTGCTGTAACTGATACATGTCCATGAGCTCTTGTGTATACACCCTATATTCCATAAGACAGTGTCATGCAGTGTCATTGTGACTCCGATGTCGGTTCCATCCCGTAAAATCGGGATAAATCTTGAAAGAAGAGATACGGAGAATTGTCTTTTATGAAACTGAACGTACATCAATTTTAATAAATTGTGATGTCGTGCAGTTTCAATTTAAACAGCAACTGGAATTCAAACTATTCCCCGGAATCATATGCTGAATCATATTCGCAGGTTTTATGCACACGCTTATCAGGTTGGGGAGATGCTGCTTTCTAAAATGGAGGTAGAAAAGCCCTTTTTTCCTCGATAAATTTTGATTCCTTCTTCACCAATTCCTCAAAACTTCAGGGTCATTAATCTATCTATTGTTTCATGTTGTCAGTTAATTTACCATCTGAAAAGCAGGAATTGTTCTTTGACTAGTGTGACAAATATTTGGCCTATTGTCATGTAAATTTGATAAATGACAATTCATTTTTTTGCTACAATTTGATGGGAATATAAAGAGGATTTTCTTGAATTCATTATGTAAACTGATTTATTGAGCAAAAACAACCCTTTTTACCTCCATTTTAGGGAGCCGGATCACCCTAACATGCTTATACATCAATGGTCGAGGTGATACCAACCCAGGCCTTGTTTTTCGTCAAAATTCACGGGAATCCAAATAGATTCTCGCAACCCAGCTCTTTGGGAATCCACGGGAATCCAATACTATCATTTCTATACAGATTTTACGGGAATCTGTTGGATTCCCGCAAATTATTTTGCCGGAGTGCTGACGGGAATCGGATTCCCAGATTCTCATGGAAAAACAAGGCCTGCCAACCCACCTTCCTGAAACATCATAGAATTGATACAGACACAGTCTTTGTTGAACACCAGCCCCGTCTCCACCCCCCCTTCCCCATTGTTAGCATAACAATGGTAACATAATTGTTACCAATGTTATGTATTACTCAACCTACGGAATACAACTTTTTACAAACGACTGTATACAAATTTGTATTTTATGTACAATGTAAGTTACTTCGGCGAGGAACATAAATTTGTACGCAGCATTTCATTGTTTGGTCTTAATGAGCTGCATTTAAAATTGCTCTTGAGAGTGCAAGTGGTAATGGTGCATTTCATTTCGTGTTGGCATGCCATGTCCCCAGGTAAATAAATGCAACGACGGTGAGAAACACATGCCTAGGACAGGTGACGCACACCTATATGTATGTTATTGCTTAATGCATCTGTCTCGAGTCAATTAGGAACTGCTGGGCCTAATGCGATGTGCAAATACCCATGAAGCCGTACTGTCTAGTTTAATGTGCATGAAAAATTGCTTGATTTATTCCAGAGCCCATCGATACTTCATACTGCATCTGGAATAAACGTACTTGTACAGGTACGACCAATTTACAGGTACCAAAACTGTGGTACGCAGGATGCGAAATAGCCCTTTGCCCTGTTGCAACCTAATTCCGCTTGAATTGCAATGCATTTGTATGTGTTGGTTGCCCGTACTTGCCCAAGGGCAACTAGAATTTATTTCCCTATTTCATACACTGGTACGGTAAATGAAAAGATGATTCAGGGCACCGACCAAGATCTGAGCTCGCTACTTCTCACTTTTGAATCTAGATGTGGCTCCCTACAGTCTGAAAATTTGAAAATTTAGTATTTGAAAATTCCTGCCAAGGACAAGCTGGTGACAGTTCGGCCGCGTGACTTTTCGGCTCACAAAATTTCGGCAGGTGACATTTTTGGTCTGTCACTTCTCGTTCCACAACATTTCGTCAGGTGACATTTCAGTTCGTGACATAGGTGGGGGGACATTTCGGCCAGTGGCACTGACGTTTCAACAGTCAAATGATTTTTTTAGGTAAACATCTGTAAATAATAAATCACCCACTTGTGAAAAGGGAAATTTTGTTGTTCTATTTTATATTATTTTGCATCTTAAATTCACATTATTTGGTTTGGCTTCCTGGTACCTAGGCAAACCCATTCTTGAGATATGATGAATAAAACTTGATTGCCGAAATGTTGCAGGCCGAAATGGTGTACTCTTGACTTCCTGTGCCTGCCGAAATGTTGTGGTCCGAAATATCGACTGTCAAAATTCCATGGAAATGCTAAAACTAAAAAGCACTGAAGGAAAAGACGACAACACTTTAGTCAAAATTATGATTTCTTTGGTTGTCCTGAACAACCAAAATTTGGCTGACCTTGCAACGAAAACCTTTCGGTACATGTACTTGTCCTTTAGTTTAGGACAAAAGCGCAGAATGAAAACCGGCAGATTGAAAGTGGGAACTTTGTTGTACAATAAGTAACTGAATAAAAACCATGGTCTGTGCTTTGTAAGATACATGTAGTACTTGCTGGCCATTGAATTCAGTTGCGATACCAATGTAAATGTCTTTCTGGTGTAAAATACTCATCTTCGTTAGATCAGCCCCATGAGACCCCTAAATGCAAAATTTAATTTGAACCCCTAACATTTGTACCTGTACAGAACAACTGGGATATACTACAACTCTTTAGTATCAGTAAAGAATTTTTTTTTGTGTACTGTCTATTGTTGCATTAGTCCAATAAAACTGAACATGTATCATTGAAGGCCAGGGTTTCCATGATATCATAGATACAATCGTGTACAATATGTTACCTATAATAGTCGTATTGATTTAACAAGTTGCGGTTTCATGTGACAGGTTTGTCGCCATACAAATGTTTACCATTCAACCAGCATGGAATGATCATGTCGCTGGAGGATGAGCGGACTGTAAACAATAGAAATTTTTCATCACTGCTAGCAAAGCTGTACAATTGCAGAACGTCTATATAATTCTGTCGCATGTAATATCAGTCCGCTGTAAGATGAGGCAAAGAAAATAACTGTTTTGTTTCTAATATCAGTCCAGTGTAAGGTGAGGCAGAAAACAACTATTTTGTTTCTGATTATATGTGCCAACCTCTTTTTTTTTAAAATTGTTTAGACCCGTTGACCAAGACAAAAATGAGCAGTTTAGTACTGCCTACATGGCCTAGGATATCTCGATCTGAATCGCTCAAATTTCTTAGGAGAAAAATATCCCCCCCCCCCCCAAATCGCCCTGACCAGAAATAAAAGTTCTCTTTTTGCCTAAACTCACTTTTTCGTGGTGCTCTGTCAAGTAATGGAAAAGTTTTTTGCCTTGTGTGTATAAAAAGTTATTCTTGAAGTTCGTAGCATGGATTTTAGTCTTGGCGTGATACTCATACGATTTTAAGGACAAGATAGTTCACAAACCTTACTCATTACTCTTCAGATTTTAATGTCATTGTGACATGAACATTCAAGTTTAAAATTATCCTCAAACAAATACATCACCATATATCATGAAGTGTTGTACAAAAATATCCCTGTTCAATTGACACTGATATATAATTTAAATGCATATAACATGTCTGTGTGCTTGGAATATGGTTTTATGTACGGTATTTGTTTGTGATAAGATTTTTGGATCTTTGAAATATACAATTGACATCTGGACATACGGTTGGATCAGAAGTCCTTGCTGTGATATTGTAATTGTCCCCCATCATCAATCCGTAACTGCGACTTCGTTTCCAACATTAAATATATTGAATTTCTTCCAAATTTGGTATATGGGTACCTCAAGATTGTGTTTGGATTGTTTTTCATGCCACCTGAATGGGGGGGGCCAACAAATTTAGGGGACTGAATGTTCTGCTTTCAAGCCAAATCGCTATTTCAACATCGGGGGACTTCCAATGGGTATTCATTCGCATTATAAATTGACAGAAGAACATTTTTTTTGCTGGGGTCATCATTTTTACATACATGTGTTCAAATTATTCCCGCTTTTCACACAGTCTAGACTGCTGGCTACCTTTGCTGATCAAGGGAGAGCACCCAGTTACATTCCTTGACTGTCCAACTTTTGCCTAGTAGGCCACCCAGCACCTGTAGTATTTATTTGGAGCTTTCTCTATTGAACAGGTCAATTCTTGCCACCTCTTTGTTGAATTTGTTGGATTCCTGTCCCGATATTTGCAAGTCGGAGGTGCAGACGGGAAAGCTGTATGGCAGTTTTCTAAACTTTTTTGGAACAGACAGATCTGAAGCATGTATGTGTGATGTGAACGACCAGAATTAGAAAGGCAATAAATTAATTAATACAAGTGAAGTACAGATATTTTATATGAATTTAACCAAGGTTCAGACGGCAGCTCAAATAAAGTCTTGAAAAGAATTAGTTTAAGAAAAGTCCAAGTATGCTCAAGTAAATGTAACAGTTGACAGACTTCAGCTGGTTTGTGTGCTCGATGAGCAAACGCACACATTCAACGCGTTACCCACCTGGAATTGACCTTGAAACCAGGTTTTGTTTTACTTCTTGGTAAATCCCCCCGTTTGGCAGGCTGTGCCGGGGAGAAAAGACACGGCCATACAGGATGGCATTGTCGCGCCAGGATTTCATTGTGTCCTTGAAACGCTACCGCTCACGATTAGACACTGGCTATTGTCAACAGATCAATAGCATTCTACAGAACAGTTTCCGCCGCTCCGATTACCACTGGGTTAAACGATGGAGCTAGTGGTCTTCCCTCTTGGCACAGGCTCGACGGATATTTCCCCCATCGTCAGCCCAAGATGCATGCCTGTACACATTGTAGTTTGTGTTTTACCTAATCCATAAATCCCGCGATACTTTTTCTCCGCGCTCGACGGTTTCCACACGTTGCTGTCGATTTGCCGAACTTCAATAGGTTGGGAAGGGCTACGCGCCCCTGAATTCCTTGCAGTTTCTTCTCATCTGATCATTGTTGTATGGCATAAGGCTGTGAGAACCTCTTTATAAATGTTGCGCATTGGCGGGGAAAAAAAATGAGAGTTTAAGTCACATTTAACTATTATATTGGTATAGTGAATAAGTTGAATCCTTCACACACACCTATCAAAATGTTCTATGCTTTATCCGTTTGATTAGACCTGATTGCTGTTTGGGATAAAATGAGTTCAGTACATGCATACACATGTTGTGGACCAAAATTGGTTATTTGATTGAGAGAAAAAAGCGTCTGTGTTTGGCCGACATAATAAGACTCTCTGACAGTGGCTAAAATAAGGATATGCTTTCTGTATGATAAACTGTCACAAGAAAGTTTGGAATTTGCTGTACTCAATGGTCATGATGCTTCTATAGTTTTTGACAACCTCCTATATTCTCCAATCAGAGCTTCAGATTACGTTAATTTGGGAACACTCTCTATTCGGCGCGGCAAATTTTTTAGGGCGGGAAAATGCGCCCAAATTAGTGAAAATATTCAAAGTCCCTAAATTTTGACAAAATAGGTAGGCTTTGAGTCAGATATGAGGCTTAATTGATGAGGAATCTCCCACGAACACAAAAAATACAAAAAAAAATACAAAAGGGGGAGGTTCTTGCTCTCTTATTAGGCTGCATCCTAATTATAATTTAAAGCCCTGCCAATTTATTCTTAAAAACTCCTGTAATTCTAATATTTTGGGGTCAAATGGATCAATTTTCATCTCAAAAACATCTGGTTTTTTAAAAAAATACTGGGGAGTACCCGGATCTTCCTGACTTGCTTTTCTTTGATTTTCTATTTTGTGGTGAAGTCTCTCCGTTTTCTAAAGCGCCTATGCAGAGTGTTCTTGTCCATGCCTAGTGTTTCCATGTAGTTACATGTCAGCTGTCTTACACACCCCGACTCTCATTTCTTTCTATAAATCCCTGTAGTTCAAGAAAAATATTCCTAAATTTCTAATACAGTGTCACGAAAAATCGCCTATACTTTCTTTGCTGTGTGCATGGTCAACCATGACCTCTTGCAATTGTGGCGAATTGTTCACATTTCACATTCCATTCATGTGTTCGTTTGCATACATGTGGCAAACAGCACAACAGCGGGTGAATAATGTACTGGTCTTTTCAATGGCATAGTTGGGTGGCAGATGATCTAACCCGGCCGCTAGCTCCGCCCGCCTGTTTTAGCAGCCTTAGGCAGGTGCTTTACCCTCATAATGACAGACGACGCCACCTGTTGGATTATCTCCTTATTTGAAATTTAACTTCATTTAATTGGGCTGTATTTGCAGCGAAGTCCCAGTTTTTAATTGTAAAAGTGGAACTTTGCTGCAGGCCAGACCCACATCAATGCTGCCTCTCTTTGCCTCCGGGCCTAAATTGATACATCAATAATTGTTTTCAGATTTCCTTACATCTCTCAAATATATTCATACGCTTTTTACCTATGCACACAATTTTAATTTCATTAACTCTCATTAGTTATTAACGTTTACTATTGCTGATCAGAAATACAGACAGGTGCTTATAATTATTCAATGTATAGGGGAAATGACAGATTAATTAATAATTTGTCGCATGGGTTTGACAAATTTCATTTATATCTATCTAAATGTTGTTAATGTTGATAGTATTCTCTGTTTACCTAATGCAATTCCTTCAGAGTAATTTTTAATAGACTTCGTTCGTCAGCTGTTTAATGATTTTTATATGCAAATGCTGGCTGTTATTGTTCAAGTTGGTTGCATAATGTGGTTTATTTGTAAAAGTACATGTGGCCTTTTTTGAGAGCGATTTTCTAACATGGCAGTGTGACAAACGTGAGAGAATTTATATAGCATTGACAGCTTGGGTACTATTAACTTTCCCAGATGTCACCGCTGGTGAGTCATTAGCGTAGCAACTATTATCGCCCTCAGTTCCTATTACCCTGGACACTTATCATCCCAGCAGTACAGCACGAGGTCACCAATCCAAGTCTTGACCGGGCTCAAAGTCGCTTAACTTCGGTGATTTTACGAGAACCGGTGTGTCCAACGTGATATGCCGTATCAGGGAACCTTCAAAAGTCACAGTGAAGCATACAGCCAAGGGTTCCCGATGGGCATGACTGGACTCGCTGAGCCATCAATAAATAATAAAAAAATAATTATAAATCAAATTTTCATCAGAATTCGGTCAGCTCAGAACTTGCTGGTAACAATGCCCTAATGCACGTTCATGCCAAAACTCAAGCTTCTAATGTCAACGATTCTCCTTATTTTGCCGACAAAAGAATTCGGATGGACTGACTGACTCACTCACACATTACCGGACAATGTGCAAATGGTAGCCTACTTCGTAGGAATAGCTTCAGCCTACTGTTAAGATATTCTAAGATGTTAGTGATCTGAGATTCTTGTTGTTGCAGAGTATTTTCAGGCCTGCAAATGCCTCCTATATTTCCTATATTCTTGAGTCATTCCTATATTTTCCTCAAAATCTCCTATATTTCCTATATTTTGACTTTTTCTAATGGAAACTTTCACCAATGCTCTGAAATTGGCATGAAGAAATACATTTTAGAAATATGAAAATATCCAGATCTCTCTTTGTTGAACCAAGCAGCAGAACGGGTCTCTTCAATCACCACCAATATGACCCCATCCAGTGAATATAATTTTTTGATTAAACACCAGAAAACTACCAAGTTTGGAACATGCAATGTAGTAGTGACCTGTCTTTCACTCCTGTATTTCCTATATTTTCCTATATTTTATATAGCACAGTACAAAATCTGGTGGGATATGCCATCCGTAATTGTTTTTATGAAATAGGAAATGCTAACATGAGCAGTGTGACTAACGTCACAGGACCTACGAAGTACAGTAGGCATTAGGACTCGAACACGAACTGAACTCTTGGAAATCCCCACCCCCAGTTGAAATCCTGCCTATATTAAGATGGGCACTGATTTTCATCATAAATCACCAGAAATTTCCATCAAAAATAGGTCAGCTCAGAACTTGTTGGTAACAGTCTCCTAATGCGCCTTCGTTCCAAAATAAATAACGATCACCGATTTAGTTTTACATTTTTTTTTAAGGAAACAGATTGAATAATATAAGTTCACTAGATTTCAAGCTTTACGTGTGAAAATACATCTACATCTCTTTAGTGGTTTTTAGTGCCCTTGTCCAGGATCAAAACAACTTTTTAAATCACATTATTTTCCCAACAATACACCAATTTTTATATATAGTACTATAGTATAGAAAGGTAGCATTTATGTAGTTTACGGTAATTCAACTCGAGACCAACACCTTTTATGCACAAGATAATAATGATTCTATGTGATTTTCCTGAGCATAACCGGTACAAAGACGAATAAATAGCGTCTCTACATCACGTTGTTATTTAGATATATGAGACAACACATTTTGGGTATCGGCAATCTGATGAATGTACTATTCCGGTTTCCTTGTTTCACATTATATTCTATGGCAGTTGATCGTTGATTTTCTTTATGATAACGTTAAACCACCTCAGCTTCGTTGTGCAAACAGCGCTGAATTTTTGAGGGTATATGCAGTAGGGTATTTTTAGCCGGAGTGTAACTGATAGGCCTACTCATTAAATGCGATAAAACGCTGGAGCAAAACGGACCACAGTTTTCTTGGCAATGATGACATACATAGTTTGGATGTGAAACAGGATAGCCTACACGTTACAGGCTACAGCTTACATATATATAACAATATACTGAAGTGTTAATTATAAATCTAATTTTAATCAGAATTATTTCAGATCAGAACTTGCTGGTAACAATGCCCTAATGCACGTTCATGCCAAAAATCAAGGTTCTAATGTCAACGGTTCTCCTTATTTTGCCGACGAAAGGATTCGGATGGACTGACTGACTCACTCATTACCGGACAATTTGCGATCTGTAGCCTACTTCGTAGGAATAAAGAAAATTCCCATATTTCTCTTATATTTTGGCAAATTTCCTCCTATATTTTCAACGTGAGACAATTGCAGGCCTGTATTTTGGAAAATGCTGAAAAGCATATGCTCAAAGTTAATGACATGGCATGTGTAGAGCAATTAGTTCTTGGACTTGTGTAAATGTTAAATACTTAAGAGTGCAAGCATGAAACTCAATAATAAAGTGAAGACCATACCATTAGGCTGTGCCACTTTTGAACAATCTAAATTATATGTAATGTGGAATAAGCTCCTTGAAAATGCAGAAATGGGAAAGGTTAACATACAAATATTGGTACTTGTAAGGGTGGTTCATATTAGCCGAATGGTTGACAATGAATTTTAAACAATTTCTCAAAAATAATCTTCATTATCAAATTTTTGACCCTTAGGCCACACCAATTTAATTACTTGGATTACGGGCCAATTTCTTCAAAGATGCAGAACGGAGGCTGGAAAAAAAATAAAAATAAAAAAGCATATATAATTTTTTTTCTGGTCCGTAGCGGCCAGAAGGAACATGCAGGTGAGAGAGGAGGGTGGCGAGAGAAAAAAACCCCAAAAAACCACTTACACTGTATATTGTAAAACAGCAACTGGGGTCGTCAATTCAAGTTGCATCTCCTCGTTATTGATTGTTCCCGCACGCACATGTGATATGGTACACTGCCCTTTCAGATCATTCCAACCGCACGTCTCTAAAATTTTGGCGATGGTGTTTTCTGCTCTGTCCACTCGTGTAAGCTTTTTGAGAACCACCTTAGAATCGTTGCAGACTGTCACGTTTACGTAACAAGGAATCGAGTTCGTCGCCATAACAGAATAAACAAAAATCAGACCGAATATGAAGTTAAAATGTGAGCACATGTTCTTTTACACAATATGGCGCTCGAATGGAGCTCTTGTGTGTTGAAGGTTATAAAACAGCACATTTGCCGCTCTTCACCTTGTACGTGTTTCCGCAAGTGTATACCTAACCGGACTTCTCCAGCATATTCCCGATACAAGGAGACTTTTTTTCGCGAGTCGGGCCATCTAAATAGACGACCGTCGTCAACGAGAGACTTGTCACGAACGGCTTCTGATTTGGATTTTTTTTTTTTTTTAACATACAGGTACGTTCGCAAAGAAAAGGATATCGGTGTTAATTAAAAAAATGGCTAATTTCATTTTTATTTTTATTTCAAAAGTGAAAAAATGCAGTGCGGCGGGCCCGTAATCCAAGCAATAAAATTGGTCAGGCCTTACATGTGTATCAGTATTTGTATAATAATTTTTTTCTTTCTTTTTTACTGTATTTTGTGGGAGCTTATTGCATATCGCATATAATTTAGATTGACCGAAAGTGGCACAGCCTAATGGTGTGGCTTTCACTTTATGATCAGGTGATGTAGAATCGGCCATACATGATTAACTCACGAACATTCACTAAGAAAAGAGCCAGTCCCAAGGTGTATACCATGCCACGAAGATCTCACGGTGAAACATAATCTTATTGACTGTACAGATTTTAAGATTGTAAGAGATTCTTTTTATCGAGCAGCTACTTTAGATCTTTTAGTCGTGTGAAAGAGGACTGTATCTTAGGTTAATATTTGAGAGAAATCGTTTTTTTACATAAGTTTTAACGTGTGTATGTTTTAATGTGTTGGATTACTAAGTTATTAACTTGAATACTTAGAATTTTGTTTTATGGTCGCTATATGGCTGAAATATTGCTGAACCTGATTCTCTCTCTCTCTCTCTTGCACTTTATTGTGAGGTTTCATGATTACACCCTAAGTATTTAACATTTAGGCCGCTGATAATTAATGGTTCGTTTCCCGTAACCAGCACTCGCCTATATTTTCAGGGCAAATAATTCAAATCCATGATGGATTTAACTTTTCTTCATGAGTAAAACTTGCACGTTTTCTTCATATTTGTATACAATTAATAATTATCGCACGCAGCATGTGTATTTTTACAAGAAAGGTTATGAGAAACAAACAATTAACTAACAGTGGCCTTACAGAAGTTTAGGAAGAACTATTTGCATTGCACTGACAATGTCATTTTCTTCAGGCATACATGTACGTTTTCCAGCAATTTTCAAAATACTCGCTTCAGTAACACCTTAAGCTGACCAAGTATCATTACCCAGTACTACTGTTCCATTTAATACAGGGGTCACCAGTGGGCTTGCATAACGTCAGTTATGTGTTACTGTAACACCACTTGAATGTGCACAAGTGTCAGTTGTTGGTAAGGGGGGGATGTTTATAGCCTGGAGCTGTATTTGGCCAGTGGCAAGTTACAGGGAGGACTGTTCTCAAAAGTTCTGCTTAGCTGGTCATGTACTGACCCACACTGACCTATGTTAGAACATAGAGGCCTGGCTTGCTCAATGCTGTGGTTTTAAGGGCAGTAAACTGTGACTGATTACACACTGTGCTGGTCTCATGTTCCTGTTCCCAGCACTGAACTTAAGGCAGGCACACTGACTGACCACTTGGCCTGAGGCTTGAGCCAAAACCACTGACCAGCTAGCCTGCTGGGAGTGTCTAATCTAACCCAGAGCAGTCACCAGTCCTGATAGGTTTTCCTGGGCCCATAACTGAACTTTACAGTGAGGTAATGGCCGCGGACTAAGCTACTTGTATACGTACATGCTTGTGCCTGCAGTTTTACGCTGGCTTGTGGATTACGGATTACTCGTCGCATGTGCAATACATTCTGTTTGAGAAAATGGCCATTCGGCTGTCCAGTCCAGACCATTCGTTGACCACTTGACCATGTCCGGCCCTAGCAATTTCAGCAATTCAAGCTGTGGAATTTACGAATTTACGAGGTTTGTGCGTGAGCAGGGTCGCACAGTTCAGCTTGGACAGACACAGTAACATTGATGATTCTTACAGTATATACCCAGGATGGTATAATTGCATTGATAGTTCATATACAGTGGACTTGACAATGGGGCTGAGTATGAGGTCTGGACCCAGGTCATAAGGTCAGTGTATAGTGTATATTGTGCAATGTTCTCATGTTATTGGTTTACTCTGGCATTGAGCTCAGAGCGGATTTTAAGTGGAGATAGTCCATGCAGTATCTTTGGAGATCAGGGCTAGAGATTCTCTATAGTGCTTGAATGACCACTGGGCAGATGTTCTGAGTTGTCTTATCAGGGTTTGCCTGTAGATTTGTGTGAGCGGATCTACGCTTAAATTTCCTTGTACATGGACCATATACCTGGCCGTGCACACGACTCTCTGCACCGAGCAGATTACACTAGTTAAAGAAAAGATGGGCAAGAGCACAGAGCTAACATGGGTGTAGGTTTTACACGACCGATAATTTCTACCTCTGCAGTTGGTTATGAGGCACATCAAAGTGTGGTTGTTTAATTGGGTTGCTTCTCTGCATAATGGTGTAATAGTGAAATAAATTGGTCCATATTCATCATATTTGCGCCAGTTATTCAGAAAATATTTCCCAGGCTGAAGAGATAAAAAAGTGACCTGATTAATGAATGAAGAAGACAGGCATCATTATTTTGTTCTCTCTGTTTCAGTCAAGAAATTTATTAGTGGATGATATGTCTTGACTGATCGGACATGACCCGTAAATCTATTAAAATGTCCCCCCCCCCCCCCTCCCGGATAAATTAACAGGCTTCATGATAGTGCCCTCACAGGTTCAGCTAAGAAATTTATTGGTGGAATTTGAAGGCATGGAGAATCCGTCATGAATGATTGGACAGGACTAGAAATCTATTAAAATCAAACCCCCCATCTCCTCTCCCCTCTGGAGAAATTAACAGGCTTGGTGATTTTGCCCTAAGTTTCATCCAATAAATTCATTGATGTTCTTGACAGCATGGATTGAGAATCTGTCTCCAGTTATTGGACCGGACCCAAAATTTTATTAACCAAAATACAGTTTTTACCTCCATTTGCAGTAGAGAGGCAGTTCTGCCTACATGTAACTGGTCAAGAATTTTAATATCAATGTTGGTGGGTTAATTGTCAAAGTTAACCCAATCCAAGTTGCATAATATATGGGGGATGGTTCCTCAAAGGTGAATCTTGTCCTACACAAATTGGCACCAGACCAATTTTCTCCTAACAGAAATGACAAAACATGTTCGAATGAAAACCGTCGTCTGAATAAACCTGTTTGACAGAAGAAATCTTTTGTGAAAAATTTTCCAGCAATATTTATGGAAAGTACACACACTTATTGTAAGGTGGATTACATATGGACTAAACACTCACTTGTATACATCAGGTTTTAAATAGGATCGAATGATGTCAGCTGTACATGTATTCGATGTAGAACTATCAATCATGTAGTGTTATGCACTGGATAACTCCGCGGAAGATCAAGGGCTGATATATTACGTTATAAGTACATGCCGAACCGTCTAATTAGTGTCGCTTAGATTATGATATGGATAGGTGGATATTTTAGCTAGTTAACCTGTGGATGTATAATGCATACCTGTACAGAGTTCTTATGCGCCAGAAACCACTTAACACATGATGGTATGTATGAATGAATCAGTGGCAGGTAGCTACCTGTTCAGCTGATGTGTAATTTCATTGTAATGAAGGATTACCTATACAGATAAAGACACTATTCAATTCCAAACTCTAAAGGTCATAAGTAATCGTGGATAGATATCATCTCTAGGCTGAATATCAGGCCATCATTCCTCCGTTTCACTTCCTCAAACGAGGGTCTGAGGATATTGCACTGACTTCAGTACTTTCACGTTGTAGATACGGTCGAGTTTATCGACAGATGGTGGAGCTATAGGCCCGTTTAGAAAAACATTGCTGCGTACAACACTGCTGATTCGTTTGCATGCACAAATTGTGCTTGCCTATGAGATAATTTGACTGGCTAGAATGCATCAGCCAACAGAGGATGTGACATAGTTGCACAATAAAATTGAATGTTTTGTATTAAAGCAGGTTCGAAACAAAAATTGAGTGATGCATCATGGGCGATGAGCTGATGCTGAAATTTCAAATACCCAGCCTATGAAATGTACATAATTAGTCTCACCCATGATGCACTGGGCGAGTGTCTGTGCCATCTACATGTAGCTACAGTGCAGTCTAAACCAGTGTTACAGACTTAGTAAATTATGTTTGAGGATCGAGACTTAAATAGTACCTATAGGTATCGTGATAGAATGTCCCATACTTTCAAGAAACTTGAATATTTTTGTATTTTAGGTTTGTAATAAAGTTTTCCTGTAGGAAACGGGCGATCGGGTACCTCACACATACTCTGTGTTTGCGAAGGTTGAGTTTCACCGACTTCACCAAAGACGCCAAATATTTACGCCTTTCTATTTCTTCTCCCTTTAAACTCGGTTTCAATAATCTTATGTGGACCTGTGGCTGTAACTTTGTACATAGATTGTATGTGTAGAGATATACATCATGTCCCCAGGGGATGTCCTTATGTATAATGTATGTATGTATGTATAATGGTTGGCGAGAACGAGTGATATAGACGTCCCTGATATTGTACGACACGTTTATTGCATTAGGTTTGATGTAGATGAAGCGGGCCCATACAATGCTGTGAGATAGTTTGTGTACATCGTAGGAACACCAACAGCTGACCCATTCGCTTTCCTACATATTCCGCTATATATATGTGTAGTTATACAGTAGTCGGAGCGGAATGCAGGCAGTGTTTAGTTACTCAACCATGTCACTGCTGCAAGACCAGTCCATACCAACTTCATATACATGTATACTCTATAACACTGTGCAGCCCTTCACGGTGAGAACAGTCAAGCTGGGACGAGATTGCCTGATATCTAGTACTGGTACCACAGTGAAGTACCATATCTGCAGTTTGGACAGCCATCTGCTTCAAGGCTTGTGTTGATCAACACTACAGCAGCAGTCGAGTCCAGCCAGGGAGGCGCTACACCGACCTTGAGCTGCCTGACCAGCACTCTGTGCATACCAGTAATGTCCAGCTGATCGATACAGCCCGGCCAGGCAGGCAGCCCGAAAAGCCAGAGCGAAGCGATAGGCTAGGCTGGCATAGCCACTGTGAGCTTGAGTGCTGGGATTATAACACTGAGATTGTCCGCCAGTGTCAGTGTCACATGCTTGCTATCAGCATTATATAGCCCTTGTATGTGTGGTAGGGAAACTGTGTGCTATAGACTAAGCCATAACCTTCACACAATGGCCTCAGTGGCTCCTACTGTCACAGAGTCCTCTTCTGCTTTGACAGTGTGAAGCCTGCGATGATTAACTATAGAGGCCCCTTAGATTTTCCTGTGGACAGACTGGGTCACCATTGAGCGCCACCACGGACCACCACCGGCCAGCATCATCGAAGTATTGTTTGGAAGGTGGCGTGTTTTTTTCACCTTGCAGTCTTACGTATATGTATGTACATGTGTACTGGTCGTCAATGGGGGGTTTACAGGTCGAGATGTACCAGTGAATTCTGGGAAATGTACATTGCATTGAAGTTGAACATGTCGGCTGACTGCAGCCTGAGAATTATAGCACAGCAGAATTCGCCATACAGTCTTGTGTTGGAGAGAGTTAGCTAAACCTGCAGGAGAAGTTAGCCAGTGTGTGTGTACGTTCCTGGCAGAAAGGCTGGATTAAATCCACGCAGTTAGTGCTATCCTAGAGTTGGGCCTGCCATCCCGCTGGGCTGCACATGTTATCTAGATAGACCAGTCCCTCTCTGGTCGCTGGTCCGACCTGTGCAAATCCAACCCAACCTGGCCTACCTTAGGTTAAACCATGCATAAGTATTAACTACATGTACAAATACATATGTGTGTTCGCCGAAAAATGCTGGCTTGTGAGGTTTCGGGTGAATCTGGAATTTGGACTACCGGTGCGGTCTGTCAGTTTACAGTCGGCGTAACTGTACATGTTTACTGCAGGGAGTTTTACTTAACATGTAAGATGGGAGCAGAGCTTTTGAAGTTGATCGATCAGCAAGCAGTATAGGAGCAATATTTAAAGGACAGGTAAGTTTTAAGACAGTTCACGCAGGCAATTTTTTCATGGCATGGTGAATTCTCATAGATGAGACTTTAGAATTCTGCCTCAATACCGTAACGTCCTCACCTCAAATAACTGAGATCTACAGCTACAGGTGTTTATAATTTGCACATGTAAACTGGAAGAAAAAACACCCATTCCTCCACTAGTTGTGATTGATTTAAGAGCTGTCTTAAAAGCTGTTTCTTGTAAAGCGAGAGTTTGTGAGTATATTATTAAGCTACGCTCACATGCTGCAGCGGTTTTGGGGCTTTCGGGTTGTGTATGTACATATAATAGGTTCTGCGCTAGTGACCCATATTCCCAGCTGAAAATGGCAGGCGGTTTTAAGCCGACCGATTTCACATACTATATAGGAGTAACATTGAGTGTTGCTGTGTGCTGCCCTCTATACCCGAGCTGTGTTATACTGTGTGTTGTGGGCTGTGGTTTATGTATGCAGGCCATATGGTTACAGCACAGAGGCCAATAACGGGCAAGGCCAGGCAGCACTTATGTGAGGTCAGCATGACATCATGGCTGACATCAGCCACTCAGCCCTCATGATGATGTGCTGTATGGCCGCTAGATCCCGCATTGTTCCGTGGAAAACCTGTCTCCAATATTGATATTCCGGAGCACAGAGTTTTGAAGCAGAAATGGTCTAGCTTTCTAGAATTTCTGGTCTTGAAATTGAATTAGGTGTGATGTAGTTCTCATCTTCCCTGGTAAAAATGTTAACATTGGAGATTGTGGCCATCAAAATTCAGACTAATTTCAGACTGAGATAATGTACATTGTACATGTAGTTACAAAATAATTGACATTCCAGTTTGATGCCTAATTCTTTGTACATGCTCACAAAAGTTTTTCTCCGATTTTTATCTGGTGAAAGTTTAGAGCTACATGTAATGTCTGTCTCCTATTTCAAGGGTCCGTGTTTTTCGGCAATATATCCGGAACAATTTTTCTCAGAGCAGTGAAATTCCTCACATTATCTCTGTAATTTGTGCTGAATTTCTTGCTGAAAGTTCGATAAAATCTAATCTGAATCAAAGAAAATCTCCAATACCTTACACATGTTATTTTCCAAGCTTAATGACATTGACATTGGGCTGCAATGTTGTATGTAACAGTGGGACTGGCCTCTATGATGTCATAATTCAACATGCAAAACTGTGACGGCAAATTTTTTTTTGTGCACATTTGACCTACGTTTTGGTTTTTCATGAAATTTCAAAATAGAATTACACAAGCAATGTCCAGATTTTGTGAGAAATTTTACTGCTCTGAGAAAAATTGGTCTGGATATATTGCCCAAAATATGTGACCCTCAAAATATGAGACAGTACATAAAACTGTACATGAAAAAATGATTTTTATGTTTATGAGCTACTAAATATTCATGTGTTCAGCTTCTTAATGGGGGAGGGGGGGGGGGGGCTGGGTAAAGCAGATATTGTGACATGTAAGCTTATAATTTATTGGCTAATTTGAGAGCGTGGACTTGAATTTTTGCATTGATGACATTATTTAGTGATTCAGTGATGGCAATTTTATCTCTATTGTTACATTTGATGATTTTAGAGATTCGAGGAAACCAAATGCGGATCTGTCCAGTTCCGAGTGAAAATTTCTTGAGACTTTCTTGAATATTGACTGTCCTTTTATTCAAGGGCATAATCTTAAACAAAATACCCATGTATGTATATTTTTCTAGAGTTCACTGAAACTTTCTGGAGACTCAAGAAATTTCCGTAGACTTGGTAGGTCTGCAAATAAGGGGTTCAGTGGGGGTAACGTGTAAAAACCCAGTTGACTTAGAGCAACAGGAAGTTGATAGAGCTGTGAAAACCTTTGTGCCAGTGTCGTTATACATGTACATGTGGATTGACCTCTTATTGATCAACATTGTTGATGTCATGCGACTCACTGTGTCTTTCCATTCCCTATGATTGTGTCAATAACACTACCAGTGCTTAAATATAGTTATTTTGGTTTTCCACCATAGAGACAGATTTTTCCACCAACTTGTAGGTGAAAATGTTGTGAACTGACAGAACAATGTGCAAAGTAAGTTTAGTTTGACTACATCATTTGGATACAGTATCGATAACTGTAGATACAGTATCGATAAGTCTGGATACAGTATCGATAAGTTTGGATACAGTATCGATAACTGTAGATACAGTATCGATAAGTCTGGATACAGTATCGATAAGTCTGGATACAGTATCGATAACTGTGGATACAGTATCGATAAGTCTGGATACAGTATCGATAACTGTGGATACAGTATCGATAAGTCTGGATACAGTATCGATAACTGTGGATACAGTATCGATAAGTCTGGATACAGTATCGATAACTGTGGATACAGTATCGATAACTGTGGATACAGTATCGATAAGTCTGGATACAGTATCGATAACTGTGGATACAGTATCGATAACTGTGGATACAGTATCGATAAATGTGGATACTGTATCGTCAAGTGTGGACAGTATCGATAAGTGTGGATACAGTATCGATAAGTGTGGACAGTATCGATAAGTGTGGATACTGTATCGTCAAGTGTGGACAGTATCGATAAGTGTGGATACCATATCGATAAGTGTGGATACAGTATCGATAAGTGTGGATACAGTAATGATAAGTGTGGATACAGCATCGATAAGTCTGGGTACAGTATCGATAAGTCTGGATACAGTATCGATAAGTCTGGATACAGTATCGATAAGTGTGGATACAGTAGCGATAACTGTGGATACAGCATCGATAAGTGTGGATACAGCATCGATAAATCTGGATACAGTATCGATAAGTTTGGATACAGTATCGATAAGTCTGGATACAGCATCGATAAGTGTGGATACAGCATCGATAAGTGTGGATACAGTATTGATAACTGTTGATACAGTATCGATAAGTGTGGATTCGATAAGTGTGGATACAGTATCGACAAGTGTGGATACAGTATCGATAAGTGATGATGATGGTGATCGTTGTTTCAGTATTGGAATGTGATGGAAGGGGTAATTATGATGGTGATGGTATTCTACTTTCATTTTCAGTATTGATGCAAGATGATAATGGTAAGATGCATAGTTTCAGTATTGGTCAGTGGTGTTATATTTCCAATATTGAAGTGGTGATTGTGTTAATTGGGCTTCAATAATGGCATGTAACCATACCTTCCATATTTAGTAGTAATTGGTGATACTGGTAATTATAGATTCAGGATAGAGAAAATTTGTACAGGAGAAAGTAATGCCCAAGTGAAGTAAGGACATGAAGGGGTTAACCCAGAAGACAATACAATGTCATGAGAGGTCTTGCCCCCAGGCCATGTTAACACTGTTAGACTGGAGCATAAACACATGTGGATGGAATCATACTGGCCAGGCCAGACCAGACCAGGCCAGGGCTGAGGTGAAATACAATCTCTGCTCAACCAAGGGAGGGACCTGTTAGCTAGCACATGTGGAGGGAGGAATTTATTGGCCCTAGACTTCATTCTTGCATACCAGAGCCAATTGCACCATGTGCAGGATGAATTGGAGTGAATTAGATTTGGGTGAGAATAGTACCCCATGAAACTGCAAAATAAGCAGTCCCACCTGGTTGGCTTGCTCTTGACCAAACAGCTTTTACTGTGATTGCAGGCTTCGAATTTAACCCAGGCCACCAAGGTCATTGCATTGGATGCCCTACCTACTGGCCTTGGTGGCCGCTGCTAATTTCCAAGTAATTTTATTCCAGTCAGGCCTTAGTGCGCTTAGTTCCACCAAATTGGACTTGCCCTCAAATTTCCCAAATTCGAAACCTGTGATTGGACAGAAAAATTTGCCCACACATAATGAAAAACTAGGGCAAAATCTGTGAAGGCGTCGGTAGAAAAATGGTAGAAATATATTGCAGGCGAAGATGTACGATGTCACATTAAACTGCTCTAGCTACAGCTATAATCTGATTCAATGGTGTTTTACATAATGAGCAAAATATTGAGTAAGACTAAAAATGCAAGTACCGTACATAAATTTTCAGGTTTTTCAGACAAACCCTTTAAATTGAAAAACTATTTTTCACTTCTACCTTTCCTTGGTGTAAATTGTTTATTGAAGCACACTTTATTCAGAGGTCGAAATTGCTATCTATTTGCAGGACATGTCCGGCAGAAAATTGGCACTGTCCTGCAGGTTTTCAGTCAGTTTACATGTATTTTAATTATGTACCGGACAATTCTTGACAAATGTCCTGCAAGTATTTCATGAACATTTCGACCCCTGTTATTGGTATGGATGGGCAATTTCAACTTTTTATCTGATTTCAACTTTTTTTTTCTTGCAAATTTTATTTCTAAAACCATCTGAATTTGGTCTGAAAGTTAAAAAAAAGACGATTTTGTGAAAGGGGGTGAGGTAGTTATTTTCCTGCTGCACTCCCATCCCCAACCCTCACAATTAGCCACGGCATTCAGCAATTGCCGAGGTAAATGCTGTGGTATAATCAGTTCACCTCGGCAATTTTCAACATGGTGTCAAATGGGTGTTATTTTAATGTCACCTGATTTTTGCCGAGGCAAGTTTTCCTAATTGTGAGGGCTGCATCCCTGTACATGTATTGGCATATATTTGTTCATGTACTTGAACAGTGAATTGAATCAGATTTTTGCGGTCTTTGCGTGCTGAATACATGTACAGATTGCATTAAATGCAGGGTAAAAAATATTACGTCATGCATTTCTTTTGTAGATCATCTGATCTGATATGCTTTAGATAAAACTTGTTCGGTATACTCTTTTGAATATTACTGTCAGTGTCTGAAGACTTTATCAGTAAAACCTACAACCACAAACAAAAAATTCTGCAGTAGCTGTCAGTCTACATCCTGCAAGCATAAAGGAGAGGTATTGAATATACACAAGCAGATATATACAAAAGTGGCATTGAATACTCAGTTAAAGCCCTCCAAGTTTTGTCTGTTATCGTACAAGAGTCATGGACATTTAAACGCTGACATAATGCGGACCCTGGTACTCGATGTGTGTAAAGTCCTCCAGCCAACAAACCGGTTAATCGATATTAATATCGTACATGTAGTCTTGCTCAGGATGGATTGAGTTCTGACACTGTATATGTACAGGTACATAAACGATTATATCAGCTGTGTACCTGGACAGTGTTGTCCCACTAATGGGAGAGTTATGTTCAGTAAGTAATATATGCACACTCCAGATCAGCTGACCTGTCATGTCAGTTCGCTGAGGTAGTACAGTCCCTGCTGCTGGTGCAAATACCTCTGTTATAGTTGTCACTCGAAATACACTCGTAAACAGCTTGTGCCACTTACGTCCCTACTCTCCTTGTTCCCCCCGCTGATTCATACCACATATTTTGCGCCTTATGACGGTTAGAGGGCACTCTCCACAGGTCAACCACCGATGGCCACTGAAAATCATTCTTACGGATGACCCTCGGTCCGCTTATTTTATCACGGCAACCAACATCCAGGCATCCGCCATCTTTTCTCTCAGTTGGTGTGAGATCTTATGGCCAGTCACAATTAACTGTTTCCTGCAAATGACGGCACTAAGCTGCACAGATTAGTCCCTCGGTAATAGTACTAAACTGCCCTACGTATATGACG
Organism: Hanleya hanleyi; assembly: GCA_036873755.1. NCBI lineage: Eukaryota > Metazoa > Mollusca > Polyplacophora > Lepidopleurida > Hanleyidae > Hanleya > Hanleya hanleyi. The sequence continues at coordinate 15,619 of JAVTVY010039039.1, read as the reverse complement.
TATTCTGAGTGATAATGTGTGTAAAAATGCGAGAAATTGGCGAACTATTTCTTCACAATCAACTGTGAAACGAAGCAATATGAGTTGTCTCCCTTGTCAAACGTTCACGTCTGTCATTCATTAATAAATGGCGAAACAGCTCATAATCATTTTAATTTCTGGGTTAAGATGGATAGATTGTTGGCTAACTTTTTTCATTGTTATATTTAGTAAGGTTTCGTCAACTGATTGCAAAAATTTGTTCTCCAATCCCTTCAAAGAATTAACACAGTCACTGTTAATTTTGTTAAAATCCCACTGACAAGACCACGTTTTATCGTCATGAGTATTTTAGAAGATCAAGTGGCCTACACTGGTAACGTAACTACACTGTTCAAGTATTTCAGATTTTGAATTGAATGTTGTCTGTTAATAAAGACGGAAAGACGTTTTTTTGGAGAGATGATGTAAGAGTGATCTCGCTATAATAAAAAATGACTCGCTACTGAGAATGTGGGTGTGACGTAATTTCAATCACGTGCAGTAGTTAGCCAATCGTGCTTAGTAGGTGGAATCTGGTTACCTCCGAGCTATCACGGCACCGATAAAGTGCCCCCTAACGTTCAAGAGGTGAGAAATATGCAGTGTGAATCAGCGGGAGAACACGGAGAATAGGGGCGTACATGTAAGTGATACAAGCTGTTTATGAGCGTACATGTATCACTTGAAGTGGTTCCCTTGCACTTTAACCCACCTCCCGCCAATGATGGTAAGTTTAACCCTCCAAATGCTAGATACATTGTTCATGAGCAGTGAATTGTTATTTTCATTAAAGCCTTTCCAAGAAGTGGATTTTTTTATGTGGTTCAGAAGAACAGCTCCGTCACCATCATTGATGTTGCCGATTCAAATATCAAATTCTCTGAAACCCTTAAAGCTTTTCTCATCAAACTTTGTTTACGATCTCCCTAGTTCTGGGGAATTTGCCTTTTATTTTTTGTACGGGCATAAATTTTTTCCATATTCATTATCCTGCAGTCCGTCATTACCATGCAAATGCAGTGCTGGTCATGGAAAATATCAAGCTCGTGACATTTGTGGGAAATAAACAGATTTCCATTTGAGAACAGAACTTCTTTTTTGCTTTGAGAAATATTGCAGATAGCATACTTCACAGAGCTTAATTTAATACATATACATTTACTCCATGTCGGTTGTTCCAATAAAACAGCAACAAATAAATGTAATTGAGAAAGTACATGTAATATCAAATATTATAACAATTGCCTGTCATCTGGAAACTGTCATGAAAACAATAACATCCATCAGGTTAGAGAAAACTGCCTAAAAAAATGAAGGTGAGAAAGGAGGTAGATTTTGCCCAGTAAAGTCAAGAATACATTGAACTTAGAGACATACCCCAAGGGCGACCATGGACACACATCCGCATTGGATGGTATTAAAACCACAAATTGTCATGTATCGAATTTGCTTAATGACATTTTTTGTTCTCTATTGAAATCAGACTGCACACTTTCATTGAAAAACCACTGTTACTATATGTAACAATGTATAAGCTATGTTGCCTGAAAATTTTGGAGTATTGTGATGAATAAATCAGAAGATTTTTTTTGTAAAAATGATGTTTTTACCTCCATTTCGGAGAGGTACTGTACAATGTAGATCTCTCTAACCCATGCTCCTCACAGCGCATGCTCCATTTCACAGGCTCATTAACATCCCTGTCTCCAATAGCGGAAGTTGACCTTTACTACGTTGCTATGACGTACAGGGAAAAACCCATGTATGCACGGTTCAGTTTGAATCCGGCCGAACAACTCCTTCAGTTTTGCACATGAGCAACAACTTTTCATATGCTCTGTCCAGAAAACAGGGAAAATAATCTCCAGATAATTATTTTTAACACTAGGTCAACAGAGGTATTATGCATACTTGAAAAGTAATCGAAATGTTCGGCAAACATCTATTTTACTGTATATGATGTCACTTCCAGCAATGTGCGCGTTGCCGGGAATCCTAAATGGTGGCTGGGGTATTATTAGACCCCCAGCGAGGTGGTTGCTCTTTAACCTATCCATGGCTCACTAGAGCCCCATCACCTCATGTTGTCTTAAATTCTCATGGCCCAATCCAATAATCACTGAACACATCCAAGTAAATTTTGCTTTCACCATCAGCATTCACTTTGTTTCTCCTAATTTCTTCTCCATGAGAGCTTGTGATCACTCTCCTCGACACTGCCAATATAATGGAGAGTGATTTTGGAGAGAGGGATCACTCTCGCAAAACGATATCCAGCAGAGTGATCAACCGCTCTCGCAGAATATACAAACATGAGAAACTGTATTTGGATTATCAGACTTACATTGGTGATGTGGCATCGATAATTAAATATCTTACCACACTGCATTTAATACATATGCATAATCACCGAAATCCCGAAGAAATTAGGTTTTTGTACATGTAACATTGGCATTATTGGGGAGTGTTCCCTGCAGTCATAGGTTTAGCCAGCAATGCATCTCGCCATCTTTGAGACGGCCAACCCCAGCGTGTGACATTGAGACGGTCAATTAAAAAACGGGACAGCTATTCTTTATTGGTAATGTTTAATGCATATCCCCGAGACGGTGTGTTTCCAAGAGCAAAATAATTAAACAAAACTCGTGAAAAAACAAAGCCAAACGTGGCTGTTGTAGTTGTTATGAATTGTTGGATGTCGACCACGTGGAAATCCCCTGTAGTGGAAGAAATCCAAGGGGTGAACTTGAAAATGAGGGCAACCCTGTTCCTAAAGGTTTTCTCATTTCGTCTGTCACGCGCATAAGATTTTCCAATCCACTGTACCTTATGTAGTTTGAAGGATAAGTACGCCACTGAGAATGTGGTCTCTCAGTTCTCTGCACAAGGGTACTACGATATCATTCCCCAAAACAAATCAATCTATCTGCGCGGAGATTGGTTTTACTCCACGAGAGAATTTCAAAGCGGCAAGATGTCAAAACGAACTAACAAGGCCTATTATTGATAGATTTCTTCAGCAAGGAAAACGTAGAGTCATGTACGTCGGATTCTGACCGCGAGGATTCGAGGGATGACGATGAACTAACTGCCAGCCGACCGTCAAATGTGACCTGCGGCCTCATTAGTGAAAGAGAAACTGGCGAACACCGTCACCAGTTCTGTTGCAAAAAACGCAAAATAATATAGCTGAAAAAGTTATCGCAAGCGTGGACCAACATTTTTCCTGGATCTCAGTGATGCCGATAAATACAATGCACAGTGTATCATCAAGTAGGTCGGCTAGGGCCTCGGAGTGACAAGGCAAAAAATTTCAGGTTATTGTTTTGACCAAAACGCAACAACAACAACGTTTCTTTTTCAAGGCCCTATTTCATTGTAGTTCTTACATAACTTAATTAGCGGCTATATAAAATAAAATAAATGAAGAAAAAACATTGATATAGAATGTACATGTTTGAAAACAAATTAACAGACCAAACTAAAAAATAATGAAACTGAACAAATAAATTTATTAACCCTAAAGTTAAGTATAATTTAAAATAAAAAATAAAAAAAATGATCGCTGGATTCTGGTTTGCGTGAGTGATAAAAGAGTGATCACTCTCTCCAATATTATTCTTCATTGCATTGGCAATTTTGAGAAGAGTGACCAAAAGCTTCCCTTCAAAATTTAGATTTTGTTCCATTTTTATACTACATAAAATGATCTGAAAGTATGTAGAAAGAGGCTCAGAGATGTGCTCTCTACATGGCCAGAATTGCCCTAGAATGCATCTCCGAGCATCTAGACGCCTGGGGCTTCCGGGGCCTAGGCGGCCCCTGGACCACCACCTAGTTGTCCTGTGATAGTAACTGGGTGAGACGCCCTGTTTCCAGATTCTGGCTAAACCCCTGCCTGCAGTCAACTGTCCATGGCTTCAAAGAAAATTCAGGCTTTCAATGAGAGAAACTTTCCAGCTGCTTTTAAACTTGAAGGGCAACATGCGACGTTAAATTTCATTCTCTCTCTTACCTTGATCTATTTTCCCAACATTTTTCGGTTGTTCTGCGCATGCACCAAGTTCATTGATCAAGTAAATGACATACACAATGTGCTAATTTTGTTTTCATTTGTGTCATTACTGAACATATGAACAGATGCTCATTGCTTATTGGATGAAACTACAACTGATCTCATTGCTGATTGGTTGGACATAACTCAATCCTGATTGGATAATGATCGATTACTGTTTCATTCTGATTGGATAGATCTGCACAACTGCAGATTATTAAACCCATAAGGCAAGGATATTATATTTCCAGATTTTGAACCAATGGGAAGCTTGCACAATAGGACCAGACAAACAGGAAATGACAATCACAGAATCTGATTGGATAATTCATATTTGTGCAAGTCCCCTGTTTATCATTCAGACTGTATATTGTACATATGTAAGATGTATTTCACAAATACACTTGAAGCTGCAATTTTAGTTGACTGGCATTAACGGTTTCTACAACACTATAAGCTACATTATATGTTAGATTAAATCAGAACAAGGATAAAATGAATGACAGAAAAAGTGATAATTCTCATCAATTGTAATCACACAGTTTTAATTAATGCAATAAAAAGTGCTCAACTCGTAATCGCGAAATTGCGTTTGGTAATTCCCCTAATAATTCTATCCCCCGATATCAAAATTTAATCAGCCCCAATTTTGTGGACGTCAATCTTTCAGAGTTTTTATCACCTCACCTTTCAATGATCGATTTATTAAAGTACCGTATGTTAGTGTTGCTTCAATGCATTTTGCTGAGAAGCAACAGGAACTTGATAATAGGATGTCTACCACTGTGATATCACTTGTCTTTATTGCCCCATGTAAGCATCCTGTCTGTGTCTTGTGTGCTGTTCTCAGTGTTTTGTTGGGTGGTTGCAGGGTGTCTGGTTCCATGCTGCTTCAAAGATTTTTTCTTTGAAGTAGCAGGAACACAACTTGGCTGGGTGGTGCTTAGTTGGTTCATTGTGATATAGCTGAAATATTGTTGAAAGCGACGTTAAATTCTATTCACTCACCCTGTTTTTATCACCTCAAATAATACTTTCTGTGATCGATGTATTAAAGAAATTGCTGAATGTTCGTGTTGCTTTAATGCATTTTGCTGAGAAGCAACAGGAACTTGATAATGTGATGTCTAGCACTGTAATATCACTTGTCTTTATTGCACCATGTAAGCGTCCTGTCTGTGTCTTGTGTGCTGTCCTCAGTATTTTATCGGGTGGATGGAGGGTGCCTGGTTCCATGCTGCTTCAAAGATTTCTTCTTTGAAGTAGCAGGAACACAACTTGGCTGGGTGGTGCTTAGTTGGTTCATTGTGATATAGCTGAAATATTGTTGAAAGCGACGTTAAATTCTATTCACTCACCCTGTTTTTATCACCTCAAATAATACTTTCTGTGATCGATGTATTAAAGAAATTGCTGAATGTTCGTGTTGCTTTAATGCATTTTGCTGAGAAGCAACAGGAACTTGATAATGTGATGTCTAGCACTGTAATATCACTTGTCTTTATTGCACCATGTAAGCATCCTGTCTTCTTCTTGTGTGCTGTCCTCAGTGTTTTATAGGGTGGATGGAGGGTGCCCGGTTCCATGCTGCTTCAAAGATTTCTTCTTTGAAGTAGCAGGAATGCAACTTGGCAACTTGGTGCTTGGTTGGTTCGTCACGATATAGCTGAAATATTTTTGAAAGCGGCGTTAAATGCTATTCACTCACTCACTGGTTTCAGAAAGGCCCCATGTACATATACATGTATCTCTGTACTGATACTGAGAAGTTGTCTGACAGTGTTGTGGAATTTGCGGTCTACATGCACATGTATTAAATGACAGATGATGTAAGAGGTGTTCTGACACATATATCACCCGGAATCTTGTTGGATATTCCGCCAGATGGTGCACATGTATGCTTGGTGGTCTAAGTTCCCATCTACATGTAATATTAGAGGCCATTAACAGAGTTATCCACCCCTTAGTCTATTCATACATCTAAATGGTTCTGTCGGAGTTGTGTAATCTATCTGTCATCAAAAGTTTCGCTTGATGGCTTTCGGACCCCCTGCCCTGTCTCTATGAAGAAGTCTTCATTTTCAGCATCAACTCTGTCAAGTTTGTGGTTGAAGCCAGAAGGTGGATATGTTTTAAAGCCTGCATATCTGTACAGTCCCATTGATGTTCGCACAAAGACATGCAGTATAGGATACACATGTAATCATTACTCTCCCACTACAGCACTCACCAGGTTAGGGGAATCTCGCTCTCTAAAATGGAGGTAAAAAGGTTTGTTTTTGCTCAATAAATCAGTTCACATAATGAATTCAGCAAAATCCTCTTGAGGCGCATACAGACATATCTAGACTATCCGCATTAATTGGTAGTAAAAAAGTAAATTGTCATCTATCTAATTTGCATAATAATAGGCCAAACATCCTTCGCTCTGTTTAAACAACATAGGCTGGTTCTTCACATGGCAAATTAATTTTATGACATGGAGCAACAGATAAATCAATGCACCTGAAATTCTGATGCATTGGTTAACTCTTTCCCCCATATAAGCGGGTTTTGACGCATGTTCGCCTAACCCATGAAGACGCATTTTGACGGATGTTCGCCAAACCCATGAAGACGCATTTTGACGTGTCACTGAGTTCCCATGTTATGGATTACTTTGCAATTTTTTCGCGTTTACTTTGAGTGAAACATTATTAAAACTATACATTTTCAGAAAGCCAAAATTTAAATAAATCTGACTAGTATACGGTTGGTTTGTTTTGTAATACGGGTAAAATGAAATCAGGAGAGGAAGAAAAATAATTGACGGAAAATGCGCGATTCAACACCAAATGAGTTTGGTATGATCTAAGATAAACGTTCGAGAAATAGTAAAATCTGCTTCCATATTCCTGAAAATTTCACGTAACGCGAGCATAAACTACCAAAGTATCTAACCTTGATGACTAGCTCGTCAAATCTGCCCATCTGAGTTTATTATAAACATTTCCCGGGACCTGTTGATCTCCCGTTTAAAATTTATCCGCCATTCTTTGGCCCCGCTGTGTTTCGTGGCGGTTTCGTGGACCCCTGGCCATGGCGACCACGCGCAAAAAACCGACTGCACCAATCACGCGGGGCCTCAGAAAAGGTCGCTCAAGGTCGCTCAACCATGGGCCAATGAGTGATGCTGTTTTATTTCACCTTGTTAACAGCCTTCGTTCTCCTTCAAGGAAGTATATGGGACTTTTTCAGTTATAGCTCGTTCTATACCTGCCATCTCATGATGTAACTGCGAAATCCCGAATGTACGGAAAATAAGCTTTACAATGGTATGCGATAATACAGGAATTTCAGCAGAACAACAACAACAGAACGCTGCAAAACACAGCTAAAATGCGACAATTTCTTCGCTTTTTTCGTGATTTCCAACAGATGGAAAGCAAACACAAAACATTTTTTCGCAAGATTACTTATTTTTAGATTAAATGTTGCTGATATTGATATAAAACGTGAACAAATTACGTAGAATGGGCCTGTGGGAGACCATTGGTAAATATTTTTCCACATGACATGGGACATAAAACGGGATATTTTACATCGCTGGAAACGTGTGAAAATTGAAATCAGTCCATGGGTTAAAGAGCTACGCCATTACAAATCTGTTATGGGTCAGAGAGAGAAAATTCCCCACAAGTCTATGGGGGAAAGAGTTAAGAGGAAATCAAGAGTTATTGAGCAAAAACGATCTTTTTTACCTTCATTTTAGAGAGCGGGATCGCCCTAACTTGCTCACCTAACTTTTTGCCAGAAGAGCTATTGATCGCTCTCCTGAAAAACGAAAGTATATTGGAGAATACCGAGAAGGGGGAATCACTCTTGCAATAGTATGTAATCACTCTCGCTATACAAAATCTAGGCGAGTGATTAACAGCTCTCCCAAAGTTTACAAACATGAGATACTGTAGATATATAAGGGATAAGACCATCCAGAGATTGAACTCTCCAGCTGCGAAAGACGCGAAAAGATACCATTGCCCACATGATGTTATGCTGCGGTTAGGCAACGAACCCTCGCTTTAAATTGGCAATGCTGTGTTATTGTATTTGCGGAAGTTTACAGGCAATGCCCTCTGCTCGCAAATGCCTATTCAACTCCCAGGTGATAACCACTTCAAGTTGTTTGGATTTCCAGAACTGTGAAAGCCACTATGATAGAGATGCGTATTTTCCGATTTTTGCAGTATTGTCAATGTTAAAGATTGCTCGATGCCTATCCTTGGCATGACATCATGTGGATCGCACCATCATTTCACGCCTTGCACGGCTAGAGAATTTCATCGCCAGACCTCTCCCATTGTGATTCTTTCGGTCCGAATCCTGAAAAAATTTCATGACAAGGACACTTCCTTCTGCTGCATTCTGTTTGGCATCACTGTCCCAAAGTTTGAACTGATAATAATATGCAGAATATTTGTTAGAATTAGCTTCTAATTTGTGTTTTGAAGTGATCGATTATTAGAGAATTTTCCATGTGATTCAGGTATCTCAATTCGGTGTTCAAATGCTCTCAGGACTGCTCTTTATAAATTTGTCCTCGCAGTATAAGTCAAGATTAAGGATGTAGTCCGGGGTTTCAACCAAACGCAACCCTCTCCCATCACTGATTCAGGGAGGATTTGTGGAGTCACTCGCCTAACTTCTCCCCTGGGGAGTTACATGTATTGATCACTCCTTGAAAATGAAAATGTATTGGAGAGTTACATTTGTACACCAACAAGAGTGAATCACTCTTGCAACACAAATTTTAGCAGAGTGCAGCTCGTCAATTTCACCAACACAAGGGACGGGATTTCCATGTACAGTAGATAATAAATCTCATTTGATTGGCTTTCATTGAACTGACAGATGTTTGTCTTGACAAACTCGGTGATTGAAATGTGACAGTATCATTTACAGAGTACAGACTTATTAGTTTGGGCACCCATACATGGCGCAGAGTGTGACAAGTTATAGTGAAATACATTGTAGGCCGCGATGTGGGACTGTCGAAGCTCATGGAAGCTGGGGGAGTATTAAATGGTCTAAATACAGCCTGATAACGTAATATTTGGCAACAGTGCTTGCATTAGTATTTGTTTCAGAGAGGGAATTTGCTAAAAAAAAACACGAAAAATAAAACGGCCTGGCTCAGGCCCTGTCATTATGGTAGAAGAACAGGTGTAGATATGGCTGGTTGGTTGTTCTGTTAGGGAGCAGGTGTGGCTGGCTTTATTCCATTATCCATGCAGTCACAGTGCTGTAATCTCCATACTGATAACAAATTGATGTTGTGTAACGGGGCTTAACCTGCTGTGTTGATGTTTGACTTCGGACTTGTGAAACTTCTGATGAACATCGACCATGTGAATAATGGTACACTTGAGGTCCAAAACTTTTGGTAGCGAGTGGTTTCTGAGTTATTATAACTTGTAGGTTGAGGGTATAAAATTGACAATCAGCCTCAACATTTGGAGCTAGATCACTTGCCTATACTATTTGTATATCCCATGGAATATGCAACGAAAACTGAATTTTATGGATCATGACCTGCCGAAGATTACTTACACACGTATTTAGAAGAAATCATCGCACTGTATTACAATATGGTAATCAGTCATCGTTCAATCGGCTGTTTTAATAAATTTTATCACCCTCTAAAATCATTGAAATAACAAAGAAATATTGGATTATCTGCATGATTTTTTAACCATTTTGTCAACTTTCTGTTCTAATAAATTTGATCACCCCCAAATTTTATGGTGGGAAATTTCACTTCCTGTGATCGAATTATTAGAGGGGCTACCATGAATTCATGCTGCTTTACATTCATTCCTGTGTTGGCAACAATACAATTCAGTTGTTCAGTTGAACGAGATCCATTTTGAGTTTTGAGCAAGTAAAAAATTGAACATATGCGGAGAATAAAATTCTGCAGCTACATAAGAGTTACTAATACCTCTCAATACTAGATTCGATCCATCTTCACATTTCAAGTCAAACACTACACTGACGTTCCGTCATTTACCTTGACCTAATGAGTAGGGTAAATTGTTCAAACCAGGAAATGCACGTGATGTCATATAGCCAATCAAGATAGGAGCTTGCCAACACGTCCAGCGAGGATTTTCTTTTATGTCTTTGATTTCCAAATATAGCAAGTGGTTGTTGTATTGATGTTAATTTCTTTGAATAGCCAATCAAATTTGAATTTTAAAGAGGTCATACATTGCACTTCTCCTAATATGGACCACAGGATCAGGGGTTCATAGAAGTCACATCTTACTGCCGTTAATAGGCTGTAAAATTCACTAAAAAACTCAATAGAGGAGCCAAAAATCTTATGAAATTGGAGTGATACGCAAGAGTTGGGAAAAATTGACGACGTCTGGTGATCAAAAAGCAACCATATATGACTCTATGAAAAACTCAATTCTAGCAAAAATGCTATTGCTAATGCATTAGAATATTACACACGAAAGGGTAAAATTCTAGAAGAACTGAGTATTGATTGGACAAAACTCAATTCAGCGTGGAAAAAACTGAATATTTTGACGTCTATGAATCCCTGGGGATACATTTATAGAGCTATGACATCACAAAACTCCTGTTCAGCCAAGGTAACACGTGTAGTGGTCGACTTGAATATGCGACGATGGATCCTATCTAATATATGGTACATGTCTATAATCTTGAAAAATGGAGTGAATTAAGCTTTACTGTTTTATCCCCTTGATTTGTATCAGTATCCATGTGAAATCACGCGTCTCCTGTCGTGGTATTAGCGACCACGACTGCATGGCCAGAACTCCGCCAATGCTCTACAGGTTAATGTACGTTGTCATGGATACCACAGGTAGAGGCTGGAGGGCTAGTGGTTCTGACAGAATGTCGCGTCTATCCGTATGATGTGCTGTGAGTGTTTCCAAGAATTTTATGTGATAACAAACTTAAGCTGCTGTCGAAAGCTTGAGTACACATTGTAGAAGTACACGTCACATGAAGATAGTTTCTTGTAATTTAAAGAAATATTATATAGACACGGTAGTGTGACTAACGTCACAGGATCTACGAAGTAGGTTTTGATATGATTTAAGTGTGTACTCGAGAGATGACTTGGGGGCCCTATGTGCTACCATGAGAGAATTTATATTGCAGTCTCTAATTGACAGTGGGTACTGTTAACTTTCCCAGATCTGTCACCGCTGGTGAGTCATTAGCGTAGCAACTATTATCGCCCTCAGTTACTAATACCCTGGACACTTATCATCCCAGCAGTACAGCACGAGGTCACCCATCCAAGTCTTGACCGGGCTCAGTCGCTTAACTTCGGTGATTTTACGAGAACCGGTGTGTCCAATGTGATATGCCATATCAGAGAACCTTCAAAAGTCACAGTGAAACATACAGTCAAGGGTTCCCGATGGGCATGGCAGTGCACCTTCGGTCAGCTCAGAACTTGCTGGTAAGAGTTCCCTAATGCACCTTCATGCAAAAAATCAAGGTTCTAATGTCAACGGTTCTCCTTATTTTGCCGACGATAGGATTCGGATGGACTCACTGACTGACTACCGGAAAATTTGCAGATGGTAGCCTACTTCGTAGGAATAAAACTATGTCTTTGTCAATTATGTGTTATATCTAACTCTTTGGAGGTTCTTCCATTAGCCTATGAAAATACCAGATTTTTTTTTTAAATTTGTGCCCAAGATTTTATTGATCCAGCAGTTATTCTCTGAATAATAAATTTACACCTTTCTTCAGTCCGAGCTTCCTATGACCCTTCAGCCACATAACGGATGTTTTCTCTCCCTCCAAAAAAAAAAAATGCAAAATGTGAGTGCTCTACCTCGTCCCAGTAAAAATTATTTTAAAGAAATATTTGGCTGTTCTATATAATACTTAACTCACATATATTACTTATTAATGAATAATTTCTCTTCATTGTCAGCCCAAATTTAACAAGAAGAGTAAGCACAGGCGATAAATCTGTCAGCTGTTGTTGGCTCTCACACAAGGAATTAAACCAATGGGGGATAATTCCGCTCCCTTTTAAATACTTGTCCATCCAATGCATGAAATAAATGTAATCGAAAGGTGGGTTGACAAGAGCTGATGAATGTTTCTGTATTTTCACAGTAATTTCGGGAGCATTTTCTAACAGACCGTCTAATTGATCAGAAGAGCTGATCAGAATTTGAAATTTATATGTGCATTTAGATTTACCATACAAGGTCGGATGGCTTGGTACATGTGTGATAACCTAGCCGCCATGTTTCGGTCTCTTTCAGGAGAGCGATCGCTCTCCATCACTCTTCTAAATTCTTCTCCATCAGAGCTTTTGTTCACTCTCCTAAAAACTGCCAAAGCAGTGGAGATCGATATTGGAGAGAGTGAACAAAACAAAATAAAGGAGACATTCCCCAAGTGGCCCTAACATTCAGGGATGGCTAGCCATCTCCCACAGGCATTTAAAGGCTTCCTTAAAGGTCTCGCTCTCTGAAGACGCAGGTAGCGATTACAGGTGAATGAATTATTACCCGGTGACACGATGGATAACATGATGCACCTGTCCTGCAGATGAGGCTGAACGGTATGGCACCTGTCTCATGTTGTCATGGTGAGGAAACTGACCCCTCGAAGGGATCGTCCAGTATGTCACATCTGGGCCCTGGACTGCCATCCTAGCACAATGAACCCCCGAGGACAGCTGGCATCATTGCATCCAGGCTCTACCCTCTAATGGAATTATAATTTCATCATTGGACATTTTATAGCAGATCTCTGATGTTGTAACCAGTGTATTACCGTAGAGGATGGACATGGATTTTACCGGGCGTTCAATGGGGTAGGTGTATGTACGAGAACTCTCGGATGGCCAGTCAGGACTAGCTCGCTTGGGTCGCGATTTAACGGAATCCAATCAGAATCTATGGGAATTCAAAGTTAACAATTCTCAACAGATTGCTGATATTTTACGGGAATCCCAATGATTCCCGTAAATTATTTTGTGGGACGGCTGACAAAAATCGAATTCACGCGGAAAAGGAAGCCCTACATGTAGGTAGGTATCGCGATATAGCTGAAATATTGTTGAAAGCAACGTTAAGTTCTATTCACTCGCCCTTTCATTGTTCCAACTTTGAAAAAAAGTTTCAAAACATTTTCGAAGCACATTTGGGAATGCTGGAGATACGGTTTGAAGATCAATTGTATCATTGTCGCAAAATCGACTATATGAAGGCATGTTCACACTGCTTGGATCTCACAAAAACAAAGTCGAACCGCTACTTCTGATGACATCATTTCAATGCCTATGTCGAGGTTGGTCGGTTCACTCAAGTGTTGGTATACACAGGGGTCCACTGTGCATTAAGCATAGGATGACCAAAAACACTCCAGCTAGTGTCTGTCATCACTGGGGCATGGAAACCAAGGGTATAATTTCAACAGACTTGGACTTCACGGTTGCAGTACAACTGGGACTATGGTCCACAGATTCTGCCAACACAAACTTACATGCTGTACTTAAGGCAGACTGTGCTTGCATCTTTCCGAGCATAAGTGCAACAGAGCTGGAAATTCAAGCCAGTATTTGATGTGTATCGTAAATGCAACAGTAAATTGCATGTAACTGTGTCCATATTGCCTTTATCAGCACAGCTGGGTATGGTGTATAGGCCTATAATTGTTGGACATTTCAGATAACCAGTTATTATGATACATGTAACCTTTACTACATTGTCTATGAGGAAGCCCATCAGCACTAAATACTCGTTTTCAATAATCACTGGGTGTCCCTCATATATGGAGGCCTAGAGGGGACAGATTGGCTTAATTAGACTCCGATTACATGTTGTACATGAATCTTGCTGGATTGTGATTTAATGTGGCAGTAGAACGTATTACATCATATATTTGACCTAGTGGCCAAGATAACACAGGCACACAATAGGATGCCCGGGGCATATTGATGGCAGATCCATGTAATAAAGGCATAAGATATAAGGGGAATGCATATTCACTTTTATGATGCATATCTGGGCTTATTACCCCTCAGCCCATAGGGCTGTGGGGTCTTGTCGTTGCCATGTACGTACGTCCGTCCGTCCTAGCGTCCGTCCGTCCGTCCGTCCTAGCGTCCGTCCGTCCGTCCTAGCGTCCGTCCGTCCGTCCGTCCGTCAACATTTTCTTGTCCGCTAAATATCTTCAGATCTATGAAGTCGGGCCTGACCAAACTTTGGTGAGAGCTTCCTGAATGTTGACAGTAGACACCCCAACAGTTTTTTCATCTTATTTATTTTGGACTAGTTTAGATTTGATTTCATAGGAGGCATTTTTTGAAGTTCAACGCTTTTTAAATTTTCGAAAACGAATCAAAACTTGATTTTATGCAGATTTTTGAAGTTATTTTATTCCAGTGGTTTATCGGAAATCAGTCTATGTTAAAACAATGGGAGATTAATGGGTAAAATTGTACACAATTATGAGTAAATTTCTACAAAAACGTTTTCCTTTCTTTTAATTTCAGGACAATTTTAATAAAATTTGGTAGTCAGGGGTTTTTGAACATGCCAGTTCTGCTGGTGGGCATTTTGTCGACGCCGCGGCAATATTTAGCTGCCTAATTTGCATAAATTTGCATAATGGAACAGCGTTTTACTATAGTACCAGGGTACCTGCATTGAAACAGGTATCAAATGTCACCAAAATTCCTAAATGTGAACTTGAATTTTATTGAGAAAAAGATTGAACCCATGGACAACCTGAATATTGCCACCCCACATAATTATCTCTACCCACTGACATTCATTAATGAGGAGTTCATTTCCATAAATGTCTTACTCAGTATGGAACATTCATTTTACTTGATGATGTATATTCTAATTTTCTAATAAAAGTGATAAGAAATAAATTAATTGATAATTATTTTAAAATCAAATCAGTTGAAGAGCCCACATTTGTTCATTCTGTAGTAAAGTAGATGAAGCACCATTGTCAGCCAGAAGGAAAAACGTTCCAGTGAGTGGAGTTAAAAAAATGTTGTTGTTGTTGTTGTAAAATAAAATAAAGTAACACAGACTGATAAAACTTACTTCATCACGACTATTTTATACGCTATTAATTTTTTTTAATCATAAAACATTTTAAGAAATATTATTCTGGCGAAATAAATTCAACATTTCAACTGCTTTGTTTCAAATTGCAAGTTTAGTCCACGCTTTGAAGTTCAATTCAAGGGGGAGATTACTACTAACATGAGTGGAGCTGTTTTCTCAATACCCGCGAAAACGTCAACCGCATGCTGTACCAGCTGGACGTGGTAAGGAGAATTCCATGGTAAACCATCAACGACTTGCGAGATATTTACTGTCGTGGAAATTGACATTGTAATACATTCTGAGATATCACATATTAATTTATACATTAAACAGTAACAATAGCGCAAAATTTATAGCAAAATAGATCGTTTTTCGCCAGCATTCAACCTCAACAAACGCTATCAAAAGGGTGCCGCCATTT
>JAVTVY010039038.1:0-16093 GCA_036873755.1 Hanleya hanleyi | reverse complement strand
GTATTTTTATATGAACAAAGAATTCTTAAAGGAATAGTAAACTCGTGCTCGGCATGACAGAATTATGCCATCAGATTTCGAAAACACGGATAGAAAAAATTAGCAAAATTCCACAGCTGAGTAAACATCGATTTATCGTTCACACTTTATTACACTTCATGAACTGTAACATGTTGAAATGACTGTGACGTTTGATGGGTCATACTGTTTTTATGTAGATGGCGCTGCGACAAAAATCCCGTTGTCATCCGGGCTCTATCCCATAAGGTAGAGCATTAGCAGCGTTTCTTCTACTGCTATCGGGTGATGTGGCCTGATATTTCTGGGAAAATTGAACTGTGCAAGGCTACACGGACCTTTCTGCCTCAGAAAGAGAGCTCGTGAAATCATATGCAAAATGCCACATGTCAATTAACCTGTACATGAATTCAACATTCATATATCACGATCCTCATAATCGTCTCAGAGCTTAAAGAAAGGTCCACAGATCTGTCAAAAGCCATCGACACAATAATTTACAATTGGTCTCCATGTTATTAGCTACACTGCCTGGAGCACGACTACGTCACAGGAATAATGCCAGGTGATATTTCAAGGATTTTCATTGGCTAACGGCTCTCAGGCTTGTTATAATGGCGACCTCCACGGATTCTTGATCTGGGCAATAGCTCTGATGTTCAAAATGTTCTCATTCATTCGGAATTACTAGAAAAGCTGATTTGTTTTGTTTTTCGAATACTAATGAAATAGTTCTTTCGATATTAGTATGCATCGCCTTGGGGGTTTCTATTCCTTTAACTGGCGACGTCTGCCTAACGAGTATCGGATACGAAGCCCTACCGAGCTAGCCTATTTTTTAGGTCTTTGCTTATATTTTGTCACAGTTCTTTTTATTCAAATACAATTGTTTGTTTGGGGGCGATCGGTTACATTTTCCCAATTGTTTCTCCTTGTAATTTCATGGATCGCAAAATAGCTGAAATATTGCTCTCTCTCTGTAATTTCATGGATCCTTTTGCTGCGACTATATTATAACCGACAAATCTCATATACCCGCATGATACGTGGTACTGTAATTTTGACCAAATATAGGATTTTTAAAATTGACGACATACATATTGGTCAAATGGACAATAACTATATCCCAGTTACATTTGTCAAGTAGAGTGCGCATGTTTCTCACACATTTCCAGGCTGTGTTTTGGCCTATCCATTAATCAATCAGCGCTGATACAGTTGAATAACAACGAAGACAGCATACAAGCATGAGATCAGACAATCAGTGGGTAGTCGTTATCTATGAATATTTCAGGGTTAATCATGGAAAGACCTTATTCGCATGACACTGTTTCCATCATAATTGATGTAACCTTGAAATAAAATACAAGTGAACACGCTCGATGTTAACGAGGAAATAATTCGGCAGTTTTCCATTATTTCTAAAAAAAATTCAAATACGTATTACTAACTACAATTTATTGCTTTTCAGTGAATAAAGTACCTCAGCCACGCTTTGATGATTCTGCGTTGCATGTTCAAATGGCAGCAATGACGATTGAGCACCACAAGGCATTCACATTTTATTTCAGCGTCTGTACGCCATACACGAACTACACGACGAACCATCCTTCTGCAGATGGCAATTAACCTGTCACTCGTCAGATCGTAAGAGGATCACTTTTCCAACCATAATCCACCGTCGACTGTAGACAGACATGGTTAAAACGGGTTAGGTGTTCACACGTTTCTACGATATCGCTACCTCGTCATTCTGGCACATACAATATCCGCAACTCAAACACGATGAATGCGCCATCCTGACCATTTTACGTAACACGAGAGTGGCATTTTACGCAAAAGAAATCTGATATATACCGACGATCGTGATGTCTTTCTTTTCGGCTGCTCGCTAAAATAGCTGATCCATTTTCCGGTGTATAGAAGTATAAAAAAGCAATTCAGTGCTCCTGTTCTGCTCAGTTATACAATGGTAGTGTCTGCTCTCGACTTGTGAGTGAAATAATTTGAACGAAAGGGCATTCAATGTTATCGCTGTGGACAGATTTTACAGATATATCTATTTACAAAGTTATCTCAAAGTCTGACATTACGCGGCGCGTTGAATGGAATATGCACTTTTTCGAATCGCGAGCGTTCGTCAATCCCAAGAATAGATTTCCAACATGAGCATGACGGTAATTACGAAATTTGGATAGTAATCCGGAAGCTACAATAATAAAGATATGTCTTTGCAGTTGCCACTAAAAAACTAGGCATTGTGTCATTTCACATATACCATGCATTTAGAAGTGAACTATACCTAAATTGCTGTTAGTGTAATGTTATGACCCATTTTCGCTTTGAAATCGAGTGATTCTCACCTTTGCTGAACAACAGACACTCATCTAGCATTGCCTCTCTATATGAACTTCATCCATTACCTGCCCTGTGAAAATACCAGAATTTATTACAAATTATGAAATGGAGTGAAACATGGCCGAACGATCCAATATTGTAACAAATTATCAATAAATCAGCGCTCCAAAGTCAAATATAATAATCCGATATAGTCCATATAACGAAGGTGAGCGGACGGAAAGTTATTGAATCCTACGATATGTAATGCTAATTGTTGTTCATTATGAAAATGGATAAGCTTAATAGTTAATATTGTGTTATGAGAATCAGTTGAGACACACGGTCTACTGCATATCAGGTCTGACGTTTGTATATTTCAGCTTCCTGGAACAACTTTAAGAAATAAGTTTGTAAATTGCAATTTGGAATATACACATGATATGGCGTCAGGGTTAATCTAAATCACTCGGGGCTCTAGATCCGCAAAGAGTTATTACGGTACATGACTGTGTGAACCGGTACTAATACCAATAACGCTTTTGTATGGCATCTAGCAGCAACTGAAGCGATGTGATGATCATTATGTGTGTCCAAGGACCCTAAAGTAAGATATTATTGTGACCCACCTAGGACAGGAGAAAAAAATATAATATATTCGGGATAGTATGGCAAGTAGATTTCCTCGAGTTGTAATCTAAATTTGATTTATCACACCGGCGAGAGACTATTTGTAATCTTATTTATTGGGAAGGAGAAACTGCAGTTACAGTCTCTCGGGTGTGTTATGATGTTCTGAACCAAGGATTGATAATATGCTCATACAGATCGCCATGACATTTGTCTTCTCACTCCATCGGTATTGGCATTGGATTTCAAAATACTGCTTTTGGTGTACAGCCAGTTTCTTGACAGAACGTTATCATGTTTGAACATCAGTAAAAAGAGAAACCAGACACTGCCGGACTGTACGAAAATGGGATGTAACTACGCTATTATGGGTTCAGACCATGAACTATTATTAATCATTTATAGCTTGCCATGGTTTATGATTATTTTTCCGTTTACTTTAAATCACCAAATGTGACAATTAAAACTGAAAATATTAAGAATTATCTAGTATTCATTCCGAAACGATGATAATATCACAGTTGAGTGGATAGGAAAATACGAAAATGTCAAGTATGGTATGAACGTTCATTAGATCATCGTCAAATACGTCAAATTGAGTTAGCGTTAAATGAAATCCGATTCGATAAAAGAAACGAAGCAGGTGCAACTCGCTCTGAGTTATTGTATACTCTAATGGCGGTTCTACCGTAACTCCACACGGAAATCTGTTTTTCTTTCCTCGACATCGAATTATTATTCTCCAACATTGATCTTGTGGAAATGAACCAATTTGGGAATACCCGTGGAATGAAATTACAAGGTTCTTAAGCTCGGTTCTTTGGTATCGATTGGGGAGTCTTGCGATCTTATACAAACAGACACCAGGCCTCTATGAATGCAGCTGGGTAATAATGTGTTTAGCAATTATGCAATTACCCTTTATCAAACATCCACAAGAAAAACTGTTATAGACCAGAGCTCTCCGCGTGTATCTTTGTTCAGGGAACACCTGTATATGAGAAGGACTGTTAGGCACGCTGGCTATTATAAGTGCCGAGGGAGACGGATGTTATATTGCCGTTTCCGATTTTATTATGAACGAATATTGAAATGGATGTACACGTCCTGGGTTATAATTTCATTGCTATTTCGAGAGGGCTGTGCGATGTATAACATATTCGAGATCTTGTTGGAATTGCTGAGTGCCCTCTAGCTTTCTGAGATGCATAGGACACTTGTCCGTATATCATAGGCACTACATATGCCGTTCATAATGCACTCGCCTCGATAAAGGAACGTTCGCAAGACACCTATGTTTAATTTATAGTGAAGCATGAACGGATTCTATGCGGCAAATGACGTAAATAAGCATACTTGTCAATATAATTATATTTTCAATTTCGAAAATTTGGTGAAAACACAACGGACAAACACTATTTGTCTTTGTCTCGGCCCGGCGTATTTGTACTTCGAACAATTACCCAAATATAAATTTGGTGAAAACATCCCAAGTTATATCTATGCATTCGGCATCACCACATCGTCAGGTGGTCGGTTCGAATTTCGGGCTATACTTCACAAACCAAAATAGCTGCCATACACCAATCAGACTTAACCCTACCTGGCTTGGTCGATTTAAGCTGTACCGCAGCTTAGGCAGGTGCAATGTCTCAAACTATTTTCTTGGTGACAAGCCCTACCATAAATTTAAAATCAAATTGTAAACAATGGCTATTTTTGTCGGGTTTTCCGATTTGTAGGTATTTGCACTTCAAGATCCCCATGGTGCTTATATGAACAGCCACAATCAAAGCGTGACTTAGATACATCATTCTCTAGATGACGACTTTCTTAATATTTTGGATTAAGAATACTGATCAGCGATACGGATTTGATATTTTTGAAATATCAGGATGTCCGCTTCTATCTTGCATGAAACTAGCCTATGTTTATGTATACTATGATTGTCTTTTCGAATTTGGTGCTTATACTGTTATATGGAATATGGAATAGGCCCTTGAATTATGTACGCGGATATTCTTTAATGGACGACGGCTGAATTATGAATGACGGACCAGACGATTGTAATTTCCATTTCTAACGGAATGGTTTATTGTTATTCTATTGATTATATGTATTTCCATTCCGAGATGATGGAATATTGTCATTTTACTGATTATTATTTTTTTATGATATAGCGATAGCCTCGGAAGTCTGTCCTTCTGGTTGTCTGTCTGTCTGTCTGTCTGTCTCTCTGTCCGTTTTTTCTTGTCAACGCAACTCCTCCCACACTTTTGATACAGTTCACACGATACTTGGCGGATGTTATCGGCAGTCTGAAGATGTGCATGTGCTCTTCCCGGTGATGAAGGATTTTTCTTTCCTGAGTTATTGCCCTTTACAGTTCAACATACTGTAGATTAAATTATATCATTTTGTCAACGCAGCTCCTCCTGCACTTAGAATACAATTCACACGATACTTGGTGAATGTTATCAGCACAGTCTGAAGATGTGCATGCGCTCTTCCCGTTGACGGAGGATTTATCTTTCCTGAGTTATTGCCCTTTACAGTTCAACATACTGTAGATTAAATTATATCATATTTGTCAACGCAACTCCTACACTTTCGATAAAGTTCACACGATACTTGGTGGATATTATCGGCACAGTCTGGCAATGCGCATGTGCTCTTCCCGTTGACGAAGGATTTTTCTTTCCTGAGTTATTGCCCTTAACACTTCAAAATACTGCACGTAGATTAAACGATATAATCTTGTCAATGCAGCTCCTACAATTTTGATACAGTTCACACAATACTTGATGGATATTATCGGCACAGACCGGAGATAAGGATGTGCCCTTCCTGTTGATGGAGGAGTTTTCATTTCTGAGTTATTGCCCTTTGCAGTTCAACTCATTGCTTGGGTGTTGATAAGATTATTGAGAAAACGGTACTTAGAACATGCCAAAGTTTATAAGACAGCTAAAATTGAAATGAGGTTGGTTTTGTTTTCTGCTTCTTGTTTTCTGTAATATAGTTTCCATGCAGTGAAGCATGGAAATTATGTAACCGAGAAGCGACCCCAAGTGACATCTCAAGGCATATTATCTGCAAACCAAATTTGACGAGAAGTTGAATGCATCCTCAACCTATTGTCTGGAAACCAAATTTAAAATTTGCCGCCAGGTGTCGCCACCTGTAGGTGCAAGTGTAGTGGGCGAAACGCAATCCCAAGGATCATCTCATGACATGGTGTATCAGCATACGAACTTTGGGAAGAATCTGAAAAGCGGTTATTGCCCGGAAACCAAAGTTAGATTTGTATGCACAAGTGTGCGAAACACAATCCCAAGTGACATCTTATGGCATATGAATACCAAATTTGAGAAGAATCCGATGAGCAGTTGTCAAATTATTGCGAGAAACAAATTTCAAATTTTTCCACCAGGTGTCACCACCAGTATGCAGAAGCAGGTGAAATACAATCCCAAGGGGCATATCATGGCATGGTATCTGCATACCAAATTGGAGAAAAATATGATGAGCGAAATCAAATATAGATTTGACAGAAGGTGGTGCTACCTGTAAGCACAAGTGGGCGAAACGCAATCCCAAGCGACATCATATGTCATGATATATTCATACCAGAGTTAAGAAGATTCTGACGAGCGGTTCTCAAGTTATTACCCGGAAACAAATCTGGTATTTCGCCACCAGGTGGCACCACCTGTAAGTAAAAGCGAGCGAAAGGCAATCCCACGCAACATCTCCTGGCATGATACATGCATGCTAAATTTGAGGAGATTCCGATGAGCAGTTCTCAAGTTAATGGCTGAAAACAAATTTTATCACCTGGTGGCGTCACCTATAGGCGCAAGTGGGCGAAATGCAATCTCAATCGACATCTTAGGTCATGGTATTACCCGGAGACAAATTTGGGATTTTGCCACCAGGTGGCGCCACCTGTAAGTGCAAGTGAGTGAAAGGTAACATCTCCTGGCATGGTACATGCATGCTAAATTTCCGATGAGCATGCAGTTCTCAAGTTATTGGCCAAAAACAAATTTCAGATTTTGTCATCAGGTGGTGTCACTTTCTGAGCAGAAGTGGATAACGCAATGCCAAGCAACATCTCATGGCAAGGTACATTTGTATATGCATGCCTAATTTGGGAAGAATTTGATGAGCAGTTCTCAAGTTATTGCATGGAAACCAAATTTCGAGTAACATTTCAAAGCGTTTCAAAGTTATTGCTTGCAGCACAAAAGAACGGAAAGAACCGTACTGGCGCCACCTACGGGCAGATCTTTCTGAAATGCAATACCAATCAACATCTTGTCACAAGGAATGCATATGCCAAATATTGAAGAAACTAGATACAGTCGATCGAATACTATTGGAGGCATGCCTTTTGCGTATTGGAGGCATGCCTTTTGCATCTTTAGTAAAGGAAACATTCATTATTTGTGAAGAAAGTAAAAACGTAAAACTTAGGAAAAACATCATTAACATGGCCCCATAAGATGCCTTGAGGGTAGGTACCCATATACCAAATTTAAAAGAATCCATTAAGGTCCAACAGTCACTGTCCGGAAATGCAATTTACCTTGGCCCTCAGGTAGCGCCATGTGTAGGCAGATAGGCATAAAAAATAATCCCAACCGAGATCTTGAGGCAAGATCCCTTGACATTGGAAATAGAAAATGTTAACTTGGCCTACAGGTGGCGCCACCTATGAGCAGATCGACAAGAAAAACAATACCAAGTGAAACCTTCAGGTAAGGTACATGTATACCAAACTTGAATTCATTCAAGTATTAAAAAGTTATTGTCCGGAAACATAATTTTAAATTTGCCCCCAGGTGGCACCACCTATATGTGGATCGGCATGAAAAACAATCCCAAACGAGAAATTGAGGCGAGGTACCTACACAACAAATTTGGAATGAATCGGTTTAGGTTTTCAAAAGTTATTGTCTGGAAACACTTAACTTAGCTTTCAGGGGGTCCCCCTATCAACATGCCAGATCTTAGGCAAGGTACCACCACACCAAATTTGGAAAGAATCCTTAAGGTTTTCAAAAGTTATTGTCTGGAGATGCAATTTTAACTTAGCCCGAGGTGGCGCCACCCAGAAGCGGATTGACACGAAAAACAATTCCAAGCATGATCTGTCAAGGGACATATTTACCAAATACAAAAAACATGGGTCTGTGCCTGATAAATTGAAACCTTTTGGGGTTGCAATTATCCCAATATTGCAGACAACACACAAATTTCAGCTTCTGCCAAGATATATTGGAGATATATATGCTCAAACACAATATGTGAGGGTCGGGCGAGAGATAGTTTGGGAGATAGAGGGTGCGGCTCGGTGCCCTGGGGATGGGGACATGCTCTCCTTGAGGGTAGTGGTAGGTGTGCTGACTGCATGCCATCATCTGTCAGTCCGAAAAACCACAAGGTGGAATACAATTCAATTCAGGAAATTGATCATATGCACAGTGTGCACCCAAACTTTAGCAACTCAGTTGTAATTAATATAGTAAGTTACACGTGTGGACACAAATGGTTCCTGCAGAAGCTTTAGGGTAAATCATATAATATGAGATACAATTATTTGATAGCAAAATTGAGGGAAATGTTGTCCTTCATTTAAGATGACATGAAATTCAAAAACCAGGGGTTCGATACTTCTGAAATAAAATATGGTTCCTGCAAAAGCTTTAGTGTAAATCATATGATGTGGAATAGAAGGACTGGACAGCAAATTTAAGAAAATGGCGTCCTTATTTAAAGCGACATGAAATTCAAAACTAACAGCGAGAAGCGGAAGCAAGAAGAAAAAATGACAAACGCATTTAAAGATGCCTAATTATTAGACAACCCATTTTTAAGTTATCGCTTGTGAAGAATTTGAATGAAAACCACGGACATGCCCAGAAGATTGGATCAAGACCCAGCGGCGCAACCTTCAGGTGGATCTTGCTGAAACACAATACCAACCCATGTCTGGTCACAAGGAGTGTATATGCTAAATTTCGAAGGAATCCGACAAAGCTTTTAGAAGTTATCGCCTGTGAAGAATTTGAACAGACATCCACAGACACAAAGAGAGCAAGACCCATTTTAACTGGAACGGACACGAAGAAGCGAAACTCAGTGGCGCCACCTACAGGCAAATGTTACTGAAAGCCAGTACGCAACCGCGTCTTCTCACAAGGAATGCGTGTGCCGAATTTCGGAAGAATCCAAGAAAGCGTTTGGAAGTTATCGCTTGTAACTGACATCCACGGACACAAAAAAGCAAGATCCATTTTGACCCAGTGGCGCCACCTTCAGGCAGATGTTGCTGAAATGCGATACCGACTGGGGTCTTGTCGCAAGGAATGCGTATGCCGAATTTCGGAAGAATTCAACAAAGCGTTAGGAAGTAATCATTCGAACAGACATGCATTTGACCCAGTGGCGCCACCTTCAGGCAGATGTTGCTGAAATGCGATACCGACTGGGGTCTTGTCGCAAGGAATGCGTAAGCCGAATTTCGGAAGAATCCAACAAAGCGTTAGGAAGTAACCATTCGAACAGACATGCACGGACATGCACGGACACATAGAAGCAAGAACCATTTTAAAGTCCCCCGGCCGCGTTGCGGCGGGGGACAAAAAGCGTTATTTTGAGGTGATATCTTGTAGTCATCTGTGATTCAGCACAGACGTTCAGATATGACGTCATTTAATTTTCAGCCAGACTATGACCTTGCTTCTTTCGTCCTGGTCATTTTTACAAGTAAATTTTCATTGTTTTCATCTGATCAAAATCTGCGAATCCAATCACCACATTTATTACGTACGAGGAGAAGCCTTGCATCCAAGAAAAAGTTTTACATCTGTGTGAAACAAACGAAGCTACGGTACACTCTTGACCAAGTAATTTAAGCAAACGGGGAGGATGCTGATCCCTTCCAATCCCATTAAGGATAGCTGTTCCCTTAGAGGGTCAAAATTTGTCATTTTGTTTTATTTCTTCATTCAAATATTCACTATTTCCTCTAACATTTGGTGAAAAAATGAAATTTTCAGAATTTGGATGTTTACTTAAATCTGGTGAGCACCTATAGAACGATGGATACCGAAAACGCTAAACAGAGAGCTGTCTCGGAAGCCTTGTCCTACCGAGACGATGACAGCGGTGCTGAAGTCGTGCCATATTTTTGTATGGTGGCATCACGCAAAGGCTGCACATAATGTATCCTAGATTATAGCGGGTTATGTGACGCATTATGAGACACAGACCAGTTTTGTTGGTCTACATAAGCTGAAGCTGGCGAAGCCCAACGGAATACACAATCTCCTTCACCCCTTCCTCTCGAGTTTGCTTATTTAGTTCTGTAACTCTCCAACAAATTGTCCGATTTCACTCAGATTTGACCAGGATAAATATGGGGTCACGCAGCTGTCGAAGACCAGACTAGAGGTCAGTAGGTCGAAGGTCAAGGTTACTACGGCCAATAAATCTAAAATTATTGAAAATTGCTACTTATTGCGAAAAGAAATATTTTGTGATATTGACAATTGACCTCAAAATTAGGGAATCAGCGAAATTGTAATGATATTTTTGAATGGATACATCAGACACGATATCCCAGCTACTGGAATTGTCAAAGGTCAAAGGTCAACGTCACATTGCCCCTTCTCCATAAGAAAAAAAAACACAGAAAATTATGGGAAAAAGTAGCTGTGCTATTACTCCTGTTATGCGGATTGTGATTGGCAAACTTTAGGTCAAAAGGTCCAAGGTCAAGGCCATTGGGAATAATAAATCAGGAAACCATAAAAAAAACAATAATGTGAGCGGTAAATTAGTGGGAAGTGATGTGTCGCGTACCAAGATTTCATTTTAACGACGTATTCCAGAGTGCCAATTAGGCTATTTCTTGCTTATCATGAAACAAGTCACACCAGTTGGTTGGTTTTGGTCGAAGCAAATAACAAATACGTTTTATACTTCGA
This sequence comes from Hanleya hanleyi, assembly GCA_036873755.1. Taxonomy (NCBI): domain Eukaryota; kingdom Metazoa; phylum Mollusca; class Polyplacophora; order Lepidopleurida; family Hanleyidae; genus Hanleya; species Hanleya hanleyi. Next base: position 5,111 of record JAVTVY010039038.1, on the reverse strand, counting down.
TTCGATGAAGAAATAATAATGCGTTTATCTTATTACAAAGATCATACTATAATTCGAGACGTGTGTATTCTTACGTGTGTGTGTGTGTGTGTGTGTGTGCGTGTGTGTGTGTGTGTGTGTGCTCTACATGCCCTCCTAAACCGCTGGACAGAATCATTTGAAAATCGGATGCACAAGGAGTATGCGTGGTAGATCTGGTTTTAACATCTCTGATCTTTTCCTATGTTTGCTGTGTTTTAAATATATAGGGAGATCGCGTGCTCTTTCTATACTACTTATCGCGTACTACTCATCGCGCATGCGCACTCGACCCATTTTAGTTGGTGATTTCAACCGTCCACTTATACAGCACATGAGTTTTTCTGGACCCGACCATGGCTGGGACAACTTCAGTATTCAGATCATAGACGTCGTCTATCCATCTACCAAGGATTCCCCTTTTGGATTTGAGAGAAAAATCCGAGAACGGGAACTATTCTGGATGCTTGAACTTGGCTCAGTGTTTCCGTATGGTTTAAATGATAATGTCAGTGGGTTCGGCAATGTTACAAATCGCCGTTCAAATATATCCAATATTACCCAGCTATTTAAACCCCATCAACGGAGACATCGCAACCATGGTTGGAGAAAGTTTAATCACTTTAAATTACTTAGTGGGTTTAACTTACACACCCAATAGTACACATAGCTTACGTACAGTTCTGTATGCGTTACCTCTGAGAGCTTTAAATCATATAGCCAGAGATATACAACAGTCTGCGTCTTCAGGAAATATAATACCACCCAAAATCACTAAAGTATGTCAAGATATAGCGTATTTTCGGTTGTATCGTCCAGTGAACATAATCGAAACATCCCAAGATCGGCTTTTCTTGAACCTCAACTACTTAGATAAAGAACTGGACATTATTAATTTACCTCGAATCCTGAATGATCCAGAGGTACGCAACACTGTACCAAACTATTTTAAGTTCACAGAACCTCCTTGCATTTCATATAAGTATACTAAATCTATAGCCACCAAAATATTCAATTACTCTAATGCTGTCAAGGAGTTTGACTGGAACTTATACACGTCGGGGGGCTATAGTTGTGATTGTGAATCGTCGAACTTTATCTATACACAGTGCAAACATGTTGTGACTGGTGACCTTGATGTAGTGAGTGATAAGGACCTAAGATTACTCCTGATGAAGGGACCTAAATATAGAGAGCCGAGAAATATAAATCTGAAGGCCGACCAGAAGATAATCCTGTCTGCTTTGGAACAGTATGTTATTGATTGGTCTAAGCGAGAAAAAGTTGAACCTACAGTACTCACTGATTGGCTGGACCTCACAAAGAGCAAGTACCCTTCCCCAAGCAAAACAAGTACTGAGAAACCTCAATTCGCAAGAAGTTCTAGCAAATCTCCAGAGTAAATTCGTCATAGTCCCAGCAGACAAAGCTTCAAATAATATAATATTCATATGTAAATATTACTATTACCAGGTGCTGGTTGAAGAATTGAGTGTAAACATATCATCATCAAATACGTCTACTTACTCTCAAACTGCATTTACTCTGGACGATTTATTTAACAATCACAAAACGTTTCTCAGGGAAAAAGGTATTTGTCTTCCAACCAAACATAACGATATACCAAAAGTATACTGGACTCCCAAAATGCATAAATCACCATACAAAGCTAGATTCATAGCTGGTTCTAGAAGCTGCACCACCACGCTTCTTTCAACCCTGTTGACGAGGGTCCTTCGGGAGGTAAAAGCATTTGGGAAAGGTATTGCATCACTATTTCTAAAAACTATGGCGTTGAATGTATGTGGATATTGCAAAACTCAAAATGTCTTACGGAAAAACTTGATGCTAAACGTCACATACCGTACAGACATGTATCCACATGGGATTTCTCGACTCTCTATACTACAATCCCTCATCAGGACCTTACTGACCGTCTAAGCTCATTAATAGTATCTGTGTTCAAGAAAACTGATCGTAGATATATTAATGTCGGAAGCCATAAAGCATTCTTTAGCTCTACTACGTACAAGAGATATCATTCATGGGATGTTTCTTTGTTTATAGAGTTGCTTGAATTTCTCATCAAAAATATCTATGTGAAATTTGGCAACACAATAAATCAACAGCATATAGGTATTCCAATCGGTACTAATTGTGCACCCCTATTGGCTGACCTATATCTGATCTCTTATGAATATGACTATATGCAGGCGCTTTCAAAAACCGATCCATTCAAAGCCCGTTCCCTCTCATTCACCAAACGCTATATAGACGATCTTCTCGCTGTGGATAATCGCTATATAAATAACGCAGTGAAGGATATATATCCACCTTCACTGGATTTGAAGGAAACTACAGATGGCCCTACAGGCACATCATATTTAGACCTATATCTCTATAAAAATGAAGCGGATCTTCTCTCTCGTCGACTGTATGACAAAAGAGTTGATTACAATTTCGACATCGTAAACTATCCCTTTCTGGACAGTAATATTCCAGTGGGACCTGCATTTGGCGTATACATATCACGCCTAGTAGCATTTGCTAGATCCCGTGTTAAATGTGACGATTTTAATCAACGTCACAAAACATTGTTGCAGAAACTTATAAAACAGTGCTACACCGCCAAGCGCCTCCACTCAAAGTTTCTCAAATTTGACGATATATATCGCATGCTGATAGCAAAATACGAGCGTAGCGTGCAAGATCTATGGCGTTACGTTTCGTAACTTGTGTCTAATTCCGCTTAACCCGGGGCTAGGAGCCGTATGAACTCATGTACTTCAAGATCCTCATGGTATCCATATGAACAGTCACAATCAAAGCGTGGCCGAGATACATCATTCTTTAGATGACGAACTTACAACGAATATTATGGATTAAGAATACTGATCAGCGATACGGATTTGATATTTTTGGAACATCATGATGTCTTGCCGGCATCATTGAAAACTGTTGACCGCTTCTCTCTTGCAGGAAACAAACCTATGTGCATGTATACTATGATTGTCTTTTTTGAATTTGGTACTAATACTGTTATATGGAATATGGAATAGGTCTTTGGATTATGGACGCGGATATTCTCTAATGGACGACGGCTGAATTATGAATGACGGACCAGACGATTGTAATTGATTGATTCTCCGGTAGCATGGCGTGAACTCTTATATCTAACCAGACCAAGTTTTAAATGCTTCCTATTCCGTCTGTACCAGTTGAGGCATCATTGAAAACTGTTGACCGCTTCTCTCTTGCAGGAAACAAACCTATGTTTATGTATACTATGATTGTCTTTTTTGAATTTGGTACTAATACTGTTATATGGAATATGGAATAGGTCTTTGGATTATGGACGCGGATATTCTCTAATGGACGACGGCTGAATTATGAATGACGGACCAGACGATTGTAATTGATTGATTCTCCGGTAGCATGGCGTGAACTCTTATATCTAACCAAACCAAGTTTTAAATGCTTCCTATTCCGTCTGTACCAGTTGAGGCATCCAGCGTTGGCAATTTAATTAATGTCGTCTTACATGTTGCACCGTTATGGTGAATAGGTCAGTATTTGCGTTCAACGTGTTTTTGTGTCGTTGAGCGTAATGTATCAATTTACGTTGTCCATTTGTATCTTCAAAGTTTCACTTTCTATATCATAAATAATTGGATTATTTCTTTGTATTTTTCCGCATAACACAAGGTGATTATGCGAGTTTCTTCTTCACTCCGGCTTCCAGTAAAGTGGAAGTTCGCACAAATAATATACACGCTTCATCGGTTGAGAGGGTGGGGCTTTCAAAGACAGTCGTTTAGTCATTTTTTCTTCTATTTTTGCGTTCGTTTTCAAAGCTCATGTGTAGTTTTGTGAGTTTAATCTCTTGAATTATAGGCTTGTAAACTGAAAACTTCTTTCGCGATTGCTGACCAATTCGAAAAGAGGGGGTAATTGAGATTTAGAATGTATGGGTTTGAAGACATTACCAAACCACTGAACCAATAAAATAAGTACGTAAAACAAGCTATTTCGAGTTCTCTCCCCTAAAGTCTTTTTCCTTGTCATCGACGCCCAGACAAAACGGACCAACATATTTGGAAAACTTGGCGATTCTTAATTCTTATGAATATGGTTTTTATGTAATCATTTCATTCAAACCGCGCTCCGTTTACGTTATCTCGCCATCATTAGGTTTCAAATATCGTTTAGCTCATAAAAGGGTTTCTGTCGCCGTATTTTGTTTGCCTTTTAGATGTTTCGTTTGCGGGAAATCGTTCCGTTTGCGGAAAGCGTTTGGGACTAGAGCGTATTTTCGTTCCGATTAAATATCGTTGCATTTGACGTTGAGATATCGTTTCGTTTCTGGACAAATAATTTCGCTTGGTAAACTAAAAGATCTAAACTAAAAGCAATATGGAGGAATGCCTTCCGAATCTTCCCATATAATCGTTTAGTTAAAAAAGCGTTCCGATACGGTTTAGAAATAGTTTCATTTGCTATGGTAAACGCTGAACGAAACGATAATAACTGGACACCAAACGCTTTTACTCTAGCTTCAAAGTGCTGTGTAACAACAGCGAGTAGTCACGCTGCTTTAATATTTTTCCAATATCCGTAATTTTGTAAGGAAACATGCTACGTAGTTGATTCCTTCAACACTGATCAAAATTTTAACGCTCATAAAGAGAGTTCTTTAATTTGACCTTTGACCTCCACGATCGTCTCTAGAGGAAGGCGGAGCTTGGTGTCAGCTTAGGAACCGTCTCCAAAAATCGTTCGGTTTTTCGTCGAGAAATCTGTATTTTTTTCTCGATATCGAGATTTTCAAAGGTGAGAGGGAATGGAGAATTTTTTTCAGAAAACTCTAAAGATTCGCGAAGTCGGTTTTCTTTCGTTATTTTGATCGGTTTTTATTCGAGAGAAATTTCTCGACTGAAAAACGATATCGAAAATCAGTCGAGAATTTTCCCAGTGGACAAAAAACGATTAAAAACCGATGGAAGTAGTGCGGCTATTGACTTCGCCTAGCTTGGTACCCTAACTTACTATCACATTGCTTACCTGTACAAGTAAGCTAGGGAACCAGGCTACAT
>JAVTVY010039037.1:0-16936 GCA_036873755.1 Hanleya hanleyi | reverse complement strand
CCTTGAGATCTTCCAGTTCATAGACTCGCCGCTGTCGGGGTAGGCGCCGTTTAATCAGGAAGTGCTCATCGCTCCAGTTGGGCAAGTAACTTTTCTCGAACTTGCCCTTGACTTTACTGATCTGTACAGGGTCCCGACCCTGTACACCGCCTTCGTCGTTCGCTGCGATGGCCTGGGGTACAAGACACGCCGGACTTGGGCTCCATTTCGTTGGGTCACGGTAATGGGGGCTCTCTCTATACTCCGGTGATAGGCTCGATTGTAATCCCTCACCAGTTTCGGGAGAACATCGATGTACCGCCTTGTATTCTTATAGGTGAAATATTTATACATGCAGCCTTTGAATGTCCTGTTGAACCTCTCTACCACGGAAGCCTTGGTCTCGTAGTACGTATGGAAGAAAAACACCTTCTGTTTCTTGAGAAAGGCTTTGAACGGTCTGTTGAGGAATTCCGTGCCTCCGTCGGTTTGCAAATATAAAGGTTTGCGCCAAGCGCCTCCACTCAAAGTTTCTCAAATTTGGCGATACATATCGCATGCTGATAGCAAAATACGAACGTAGCGTGCAAGATCTATGGCGCTACGTTTCGTAACTTGTGTCTAATTCCGCTTAACCCGGGGCTGGGGGCCGTATGAACCCATGTACTTCAAGATCCTCATGGTACTCATATGAACAGTCACAATCAAAGCGTGACTGAGATACATCATTTTTTTTTAGATGACGACTCTATAACGAATATTATGGATTAAGAATACTGATCAGCGATACGGATTTGATATTTTTGGAACATCATGATGTCTTGGCGGCATCATTGAAAACTGTTGACCGCTTCTCTCTTGCAGGAAACAAGCCTATGTTTATGTATACTATGATTGTCTTTTTGAATTTGGTGCTAATACTGTTATGTGGAAAATGGAATAGGTCTGGACGCGTATATTCTCTAATGGACGACGGCTGGATTATGAATGACGGACTAGACGCTTGTAATTGAAGATGTCTTTGAACGCCGCTATGAGATTTGCCCCCGTTTTCGACCGGATGGGTACCACCCACGCATACTTCGATAGGATATCGATGCACGTCAAGATATACCGATTCTCACCGTTGTGTTTGGCAAAGGCGCTCATATCGACCAAATCCGCTTGCCACTGGGCATCTATTCCTCCCACGATGACCCGGTTCCGTAGAAAATGGCGATGGACAGATCGATGTAAGGTATAGGTGTCTTGTCTTCTTAACCAATCTCGGACTTGGGCACGTTGTATCCCCTGGGGTTTGGCCGCTCGATAGGGAGCCGACAATGCACTATAGGACGCCGGACTGTCGGGACTGTAGTATAAGTTATCCAGCACCTTCTTCCAGCGCTTCATGGTGACAAAATGATGATGCACACCTGGCTCTATCGTTTATTTATAACGGGTATATCTTGGGCCGGAGTTTCTTTCTGATTTTCTTCATTGGCTTTCACAGTGTCCATGGCAAATGACCAGTCCAACTCGTCTGATGACCGCTTGATAAGCACTTCATCCACATCTACCACGGCATCTTCCAATGCAGACCATAGATCAGGGTGAAGGGTAAAATGCACTGTACCCCATCTAGCCGAGCCAATTGAGCAAAGAAAGGGCCGCGTCGGATGTACACATCGTGACACAAGTGGATGAGGTCGCCGTCCAGTTCACCAGACAACACCCGTTTGAATTTGGTCCAGCCCTCTCGGGACAGACGAATGTGAGCCGGGCACGGTTGTGTAGGGTCCGTGTCTCCCACCTCCTCCATGATATCGACCTTATCCGCATACACGTGCAGGAAAACCTCGGGGGTCAAGCTGAGATACGCCAGTATCATATGCTCCGCCATGGTCAGTACGTGAATGGTACCAGAGTTGACTGTTTCTCGTATTTATAGGGACAACCCCGTGAGATCAAAAGGATCAGGTGGTCATATCACTGGGCTGGTTGAGTGTAGCCGGGTAATCAATGGCATCGTCGTCGGGTTCATGTAGTTGTTCATTGGGTTCTGCCGCCGATTCTCTCAGGGCACGAGCCCACTCCAACTCGTCTGATGACCGCTCGTCCGGTGTAAACAGCTGGTCCACGATAGACACCACTTTCTCGAAGGCTGTCCACAGATCGGGGTCTAGGGTGAAGCTTCGCGTAGCATCTTGGTAGCGGCCCAGACGTGGGAAGAAAGGTCCACGGTATACGTAGATGGCATTGTCTATGTGGATGACGTGTCCATCGAGCTCGCCGCTCAACACCCGTTTAAATTTGGTCCAGCCGTCACGGTGTAGCGTCACCGTATTCGATACGGTCTCAGCGGGCGACCAGCAAACTCCACGGTCTTCCACCAGGGTGACTTTATCTTCATAGACGTGTAACCCCACCCGGGGTGTAAGGGGCAGGATGGCTCGTAGGACGGGTGACATGCTTGGTCCAATGTCGAACGGTGAATGACACACACTCTGTCTGACCCTCGTATTTATAGTCCCCACTGTCAATACCACAGCGCCAGGGTCAATAGGGCACAGACTAGTGTGAGGCCAACCAGCCGGCGCTGGTTCCGGCGTGAGCGCTCCTGGTCCATAGCGCGAGCATCAAGGATGGCTGTCATAGTCCAGTAGTGGTGAGTGATGGCACGCCTCTCCATCGAGTGCACTCTGTGGAGGACCGCTTCTGTGAACTCGTTCAGGATCTGGCGTCGTCCCTCGTTGTCGTCGCCATCTGCAAACATGGACCGGACCACTGCTCGGTAACCCGTGAATGAATTCACCGCGGTGGCATGCTGTAAAATGCGAGTCGCACAGGGCTGGATCTCCGTCATGGCTCTGCAACCGTAGAAATGAAGGTGTGTGATCCCGAGAGACGTGTTTTATAGACCATGTCACACATGCGCGCCTAGCTCTACGGGTGTAGTCCGTGATACGTACTATTCTGATGGGTTAGTCCAAAATAGAGACACAGATTACAGATCAATCCTTTTATTATGCGTGAACATCATAGGAATGCATGTACTGACCTGTCTGTGGAGGTTTCCCACAATGGCGTTCACCTTCGTGTCTTTTCGTGTACGTCCGTGTCTTTTCGGGTACGTCCGTGTCTTTTCGGGTACGTCCGTGTCTTTTCGGTAAAATCCGTCTCTTTTCGGATCGGTGACGTCCGTGTCTATCATCCGGGCACTTCGCGTCTGCGCCTGCATTGGGTATGTATAAGGGTCTTCATGCGTGCGCGCGCGCAATGCGGCTCAGTCGTACACCAGTACACCAGTCTCGATCCTCGACTTGGGGTAGAGTGTGCTAAAAATAGATTACCAGCTAGCGTGCTATAAAAGGGAAGCGGCCTTGCCATTTGTTCACTTGCACAACTTGCCAGAAGCAGTTTACTCGTCTAGATAATTTACGACGCCACGAGGCCTCCACCCACAACGATGGACTGTATACTTGTATAACCTGCGCACGGTCATTTAATCGGGAAGATGCTTTACTGCGCCACGAACGTTCAATTCATGGGCCACCCAAGCGTCCATGCGAGGATTGTGATCAATTCTTCAAACGACGCAGTCAGTTGCTGCGACACCAACGGTTGATTCATGGTCCGTCTCTACGGTTTGAGCGACAACTTCCTACTGAAGAGGAGCCACGGAAGGTGAGATCCAGTGAAGATAAGCCCGGGGAGACGAACGCCACTGGTGATGCGATGAAGGAGAGCCCGCCTATACCCACAGTTCAGAAGAGCCTGAATATCCAGCCGGACCCCAGCGTTACGGTTTCGAGTCCTGACAACATCGAACATTTTCTGGTGGAGCCCATAAATGTTCCTAGCGATCTCTTACAGGACAACCATCCAATCAGTGACATCGATCGGCGCCATTGGTCCATGACACGGTACTGTTTCCACCCTCAAGATATCTACAATTTCCCACTGACCAACCGCACCTGTCTACGCAGCTACGTGGAAGCCATCTTCAACGATCAAACTACGGCCTTTACATTGAATGTCGCTTTCGGGTACATCTTACGTCACAAAAAGACGGACCAGTTACAGTATTATTATCCCAGTGCCAACAACCATGTGTTTGACCAGCCGGTCACCATCATTAACCGGGGGTCACTAGAGACGATGCTGGAGATACTGGACACCGTGGAACCCTTGAGATGGGCGCATCGTCAACGCCCCAACATTCAATGGGTGGTAGAGAGGGTAACCAATGTCACGTTTTTCCTGACCAAGCTGACCGATCACCCCCATCGGTTGAATGCGTCACCCGTGCACTGATGAATATCATGCCGTACACACACTCTATGTCTACATGCTGCTCGCTGACTTGAGCTCAGTAAACCCTTGTACCTAATGTGACAATGTGTTAAATAATAAAACATGGTGTTTGATATTTCAATTTGTTTTGCTGTGAACATACTAAACATACCCAGGGCGGCTCCCCCAGCCTGGGTATGATGTAACATTGGGGTAATAAACTATATAAACATTGCTGAACTTGTTGTTATTCATGACAACCGCTATCCGATTGTATAATACTCCGCGCGCGTCACACACTTGCGCAGACCCACCAAACCACGTCCGAATGTGAACGCCATTATGGGGGAAAACCCCCCCAGTACATCAACACACACAAACAAGTCTAGACATGTACCCAAGGTCACACCCCATTCACCCCAACCGGAAGTGACGTCACAACCCCCACGTGACCTGCGCAGCAGAATGGATACGACACCCTAGTGTAACCCCATCACCTAGGCTTCACATGGATACCACATACGACTCCATTGGCCCATTCGTGGCTCCCCTAGCTCCAACACGTCTAGCGGGACCCATACAGGGTCCAGTTTTCGACACTAGGTGACCACATCTCGACAGAAATGGCCAGTTTTCGACACCGGATGTGCCGCCATCTTGAACATACGTGCCGCCATCTTGGATATGTCCCATAATGCACCGGGTCAAAATACTCGCTTCTGATTGGACGAGAGCTCCGTGGCGGATTTGAAATACTCGCTTCTGATTGGACGAGAGCTCCGCATTGCATCTGCGCATGCGCCGAATGATATTCCTACCGCACACCCAACCCATTAGATGCCCCTTCACCTAAGCTTCACTTTGATACCTCACTCGACCCCATTGGATTATTAGGGACTCCCCTACATCCCAAAACGTCTATGCGCATGCGCAGAATGGTGACAACGCCGAAGCCGCTAGTCCAGTCAGATGCCCCTTCACGAATGCTTCACATGGATACCTCACTCGACCCCACTGGACCATGAGTAGCTCCCTAGCTCCAACACGGCTATGTTCATACCCTTGGGCCACCGCGCATGCGCAGAATGACGCTAGTTCAACCCCACTAGTCCAGTCAGATTTTCCCTCACCTAGGCTTCACATTGATACATCACTCGACCACACTGGACCAGTAGTAACTCCCCTAGCTCCAACAAGGCTATTTTCATACCCTTGGGCCACCGCGCATGCGCAGAATGACGCTAGTTCAACCCCACACCCAGCCCATCAGATGCCCCCTCACCTAGGCTTCACATTGACCAGTAGTAACTCCCCTAGCTCCAAAACGGCTATTTCCATACCCTTGGGCCACACGAGTTGTCTCCCTTGCGTTAGTGTGTGCAGATGGCGCTATGATCGACGCCGTGATGTGGAAACGGCGTCCCCACACCATCCTTGAGCCGCCATTTTGTTTGTTGATTTTCTGCGGAGATACACGGGACAATAAACGCTCGACCCTAGGGTGGTACAGATGCTAGACTGATCCTATTAACATGGTACAACACCTATAGATTATGTTTATTATTATTATATGGCTTAGAGGTTTTTTTAGGGTAATGTGAGGGTTTTTCTCCCCGTGACCTCCACACCGCCTCGTTTGCTCCCTTGCGCCGCCATTTTGACCACCCCACACGCCGCCATTTTGACCACCCCACAAGCCGCCATTTTGACCACCCCACACCCAGTCCATTAGATGCCCCTTCACATAAGCTTCACTTTGATACCTCACTCGACCCCATCGGACCATTTTATCTAGGGACTACTTTTTCACCGCGGAAGCAGACCGAATCACCGCCAGACATGACCGCATCACCGCGGAAGAATACATCTTTGACCTGGGTCACGTGATATGCAAATTTGGAACTCTCCTGTGCTGGAGGTAGCTTTTTGATCAGAGGTCAAAATACTCGCTTCTCATTGACTGTGTGACCTCCACGTGACCTCCACAAAATATGCAAATTTCTGAGGTCAATGAGGTTCAGATCGGTCTTTGTATACTACTGAGCACATCCCGCTACCCCACTGGGCCAAACCGCCGGAATGAGTGAAAGATGGCCCAGTCTAGATCCCTACCCGACTATGAAGAACATATAGGGAGTCCAGCACAAACAGCAATGGACAAAATGGCAAGGCAACCTGAAAAATGACAACGGACAAAATGGCAATTGTATATGTTTACACTTCAGTCTCCACATTTCAGGCCCAAAAAAGAATTTCGTTCATCATTTGTTAGTAACTTACGTATACTCCGGGGGTTTTTAAGTGTCTTTTTTGAAGCATTTTGCCTAAAATTAGTGACAGTACTAAAATTGAACACTGCTGGATATGAGTGTTTTTCCTGTGTTTTCCTACTGATGACCACTTCTTTTGTGTCGAACCTTTCCGCAATTTCCATTAACTCGCCTAGCGCGCCCCTACAAAGTAGTTGCGGCGCGATGAAAAATTTAAGTGAAGAGCATTCAGTTTGGGGGAAAACGATGGTTTTTCTGCTGTAAATATCTGAATATGGGAATATAAGGAGGAAATTCAGGGGCGGGCGGTAATGATAACGAACAACAAACACAGGTAACTCAGGTACCTGGCTGAGTGGACAGTAATAGTAAATGCTTATGAGGCCCGGACTCAAATTGACAAAAGTAATTGGATCCCCTATCCGGTGTTTACGAGCTACAAACAGGCAGCTTGGCCGTTTAGTCAAAAGACCTGACTGGTCAAACTGGGAGCCCACTTTTACATGTACCTTAAATTGACTAAAAATATTCCCAGACAAGACTGGCTGATGTCATGATGAATGTAGGGGTTAATACAGGTCAGGTACATATATCTCTTTCAAGAGCACATATTTGAGATATGCTCATACCTAAAATTTCTCAGTCTCAAGTTTGTTACCAACTGGCGGATCTCTTTCTGCAGAAACGAACACAAGGCCTGCTTCAAGAGAAATACATATATATTGAATATAAACAAATATGATATAATGTAGATAAACTACATAGCATCGTTAAGCTGTGACTTGCTCACATCTAAGACTCTATATACACAACAGACACTCAAGACGCCTTACCAGTGAGATGACTTGTTTGACAATTTCACTCTGACATAACATTGTGTGCAGGAGAATAGTGAACTCTATGACAATTTTAGTTAATCACTGAAAGATTCAAATCACAATGTAAGGTGTGTTTTAAGAAGTGGCTTTGAACATGTACAATATACCATCCACAGTGGCTAAACATACTCCAGAAAAATTTGAAAGTAATTAGCTACATGCAATATACCCCTGTTTACACGCAATAACGATACTTATTACACCTCATAGTAATATGTTTGCTCGGTGATTCGTCAATTCCATAATGTGGGCACAGCTATTTGCTTGCTTGAAATGGGTCAATTTCATATTACAGGCAAGGCATGCAACAGAATGACTTGAGTTAGAAAAACATTCCGAATAACACTGAAAAGAACTCGCCCTCCGGGTGAAATGTCAAAGTTGAGTGTTTGGGTATGAAAGCAGAAGCTGTTGAATCCGCTTTTTCAGCAAAAAAACACTGAAATCAATATTGAGAATATCGATCAGCTTGCACTGGTTTAAAAAAAAACAGAATTCAAACCTTTTCAGGGGTATGTTTTATGCCCAAACATATCAGTGTAACAAAACTGTTATGTAGATTGCCAAATATGAGATAATCGACTGATAATTATTACCCATACTGACGAGATAAATAGTTTGCATTTGTTCCCTCAAACAAACATAATAACACAGTCGGTCTCTGATTTCATGATGCGAGAGAGTTTTAGCCCTCCTACTATTTTAAAGAATGAAGCACCGACTCTTATAATCCCAATAACAACCCTAACACATTGAAACAAAGTCTACTATAGCCGATCTGAGATTGATAATGCATGTAGACGTGGCCCTCTTCAGGTGTAAAACAGCCTCCACATTGAAAATATACACCAATTAGCGACCATCTATACTTGCTCGCTGCAGGCGATGTATACCAATTAAGTTTCACATTTAACAGATGACATAATGGGTCACGTCCAATTAATCGAGGCACTTTCTCGATGCCTTCGAGATGGAACGAGAAATTTCTCGGCTGAAACCGGGAGGGCAGAACCGGGACCCCTGGCGACGTCTCGCGGTTTGCTGCCGGTTCTATCTCGATCGAAACGTCCCGGTTTTCGAGACGGACACGAAATTGATCGGTAATCTCGAAGGGGGTCCCGGTTTGTATATGTACGCGTTTGTTGCACTTAAATTGGTCGTTTCTTAGATTCTCAGGCGATCAGATTGTTGTGCGGGTATAATAGTTTGGGGGGAGATCGTCGTATAAGCATATCGCAGCCTAAAATACAATTCCGAAAACTGATTGTTTTTTAACGTTATGAAATGTTTAATCGATATATCCATTATATGATGTTTTCTGAACCCAATTGAAAGAAAACGTTTCATTTATCTATATAAATTAAGAATATAAAATTGAATGATTTTCTCACACATTGATTGTATATCTGATTATTATCCGATGCGGGATAAATGACACATCAACTGGATATAATCTGAATAATAATGATAGTGACGCATGCGATAATTATTGTTCCATAATATTGTTTTGGAACGAAACATACATCGTTTCAACAGAAAAATGAAGTGTGACCAGTGTTTTAGCCTCGTTGTGTAATTCGTTTCATAATTTTGTACTATTCATTGCAGATTCCACTTTACTGAGAACTACTGTCGTGAGATATAGTTCGAGTAAGGAGATTGTGCAGTTATATCAACAAAGTTTATTTCTGATATACATGTAAGCTTGCCTGGTAGAGGTTAATAATGACAATAATGACAATCGGAACAAGAGGTGTTGATAATTCACACCACAATCGGTCCGCGGAAACCGTCGGCTTGTAACAACAGCGAATATAGAGAGGGGTAAATTACTTTGAAAGAAAAACTAAAAAAAGTGCTTTTGATGGGGATTAATAAGATATTTCCGTTCTATTATTTATTGCTAGTTTCATGTGTCTAGCAAATTAACTAATTACTGAAAGTAATTAGCGCCCAAATTAGTCTTTAAATCAACGTTCATGTACATTTTACAACAACAATACCACGTGTTGTCAGCGTGAAAAGCTTATATGGAATGCTCAAATACTTCGATTGCGCGTTTGTTCATATTATCCGATGTCCAAGGCATTATCATCCGCTCCTGTTGTCCTTAAAGCTGCTGTATTTCTTAAAACCGGGGAAACCATTGAAGAAACCAGGGACAATCATTTTTCAAGTCACGATCCTATCAAATAAGTAATACCAACGAAAATCTTCCGTTCTGATATACCTTCACAAAAAAACATATGTAATTTTATTCCAGACCTGCAGAATTTATTTCAATTCGCATTACCTGGACATATCTCATCAAGTGATTTGAATTCTAAAACCGGTTCGAAATAATTTACAATGAATAATATTGAGCCAAATTTTGTAATTCAATTTGTGATGTTTTATTCCTTTCCATGCGTAAAAAATGCGCTGTCAAAGCAAGTAAGCGACTACAGATCTCTAGACGGAATAACAAAATAATGTTAAAAGAATCATGTTTACTTTACTCCATTATCCATGGCTTAATGCGTATGTGCTCTCCGAGATTAGTCTCGGTGCCACACAGAAGTAAATATAGAGCCAGCATACGCCTTCCGAATGGCTCAAACCTTCATCTGGAGGCATCTCGATATCATTCTCGAAGCAAGTCGATTTATTTCGAGGGTGTTCGAGATGGGCTTTTACTTCGAGGGAAAACCGCGAGCAAACCGGGACGACAATCGATAGAGATAAACCGGGAACCTTCGAGACGAGATATTTATCGGTGTTACTCGTTTATCGAGAAACCCTCTCGATCGATTGGACGTGACCCCTAAGTTGGTTGAGAATATATTCCTTTCGAGAGAGATGTCAATACTCTATCCAAAGTAAAGCTGATATTAACAGACACACCGCTTTGCACGAGAAAATCTGGCAGGACGCCATGGGTAAATCCATTGTAGTTTTATCAGACAAAGCCACAAATTTATGTAAATATTAATGTAGGATCGCATCCCTAGCTAAAGACCAAGATTGCTTACCATATTTTGTATCATAAAACATCGCTTAGTTATCTCTTAACCACCCGAATCCATTCCTGTCCTATGTCTAGATCTCTCTTCTATCTTCGCACATGCTGTTCTTCTTGCTTCTCCGATTTTGGCTCAAGGGCAAAAATCAAGTCCTGTCATTGGGAAATATTCAGGCCTGACATACATTTTCTTGTATTCGGATCATTTCACCGTTTAACTGTTAGAGACCTATAATCGTCCTTTCACCAAAATTAATAGCACTACATGTAGGTACTCGTTATTGAACTGAGCATAGCTACAGTGCTATTGGATTTATCGTGAAAGCTTATTTTAACAAATGCAATGTGGGGTTCACCAGGAAAGAGATATTCTGCTTCCAACTATTCGCAACGATATACCAACACTCTGCTGTTAACCCAAGATGCATAAAACACAATACAAAACAGGTTTCATAGCTGATTACAGAAACTCAACGACCAAATGCCAGTGCAACATGTTGAAAAGAGTCCATCAGGAAGTAAAGCCAGTTTAGGAAAAAAATCGTGATGCCATTTCAAGAACATTTCTGGTTTTAAATATTCGTGGGCATTAAAATATCATACTACCTTAATGAAAAATATGCATCCCGTTGAGACACACATCTGCCTGTAATTTCTCGGCTCTCTATATTGCAATTCCTACTCATCTTTCACCGTAGTTCATCAATAACATCGGCGTCCAAAACGACTGATCACTGATATATTAATGTCAGAATCCAGAACTTCTCTTGAGTTTTACAGTTTATTCAGACTATCAAACATGGGATGTTGTTTCTCCGTCAGTGTCGAGTTTGTTTAACAGGTTGCGGCAAAGAACATTCAAGGCTTCCAGGATTGACACCAACCTCAAAATATTGTACAGTGAACACACCTCTTCGTTGTTACTATTATAGCCCCCCCATCCCATGGCTACAAGGGCCGTGTCTGAAAGGTCACAATATATCTTGCTTTGTTATCCAACTTCATATTACAGATGGAAGTTTACAATTCCTGTCTAATACGAAGAAACCGTAAAAGTTTGGACATGTCTTTTTTCAAAGCTATCTTAAAATCTCCAAGACGTCCCGCATAAACAAAAATATTCGCTGCCGAATTCATATGAAGTAGAAGTCTCACACTGGCTCTGTAAGTAGAAACAGTTGTATATACATGTACTAAGTTTGGAGATATATACGGATTTGCATGGATATAGTAATGACATTTTCAAGTTTTCAATCAGTCATCGATTTGCTTTTATAGTCTGACAATCTTCAACATTACGTAAAGTTAAAGAGTATATGAATATATTATAACTTTACAATGCTTCAGGAATCTGAGGATTTGTATGTATATTTATGTACTTTGCCCAGGATACAGTAGTTTTAATTGGGTATTTTTCGACTTTTAGCATTCTGATGTCCACCTCCAGACATCGCGATTAGTTCAGGTTAGATGTTACATTAGAACACATGTCGCTCGGCAGATGGATCAGAGGTAAGACATGTCGGGTAGTCTGACATCTCACTACGTTAAAAGTTAATTTCCATGCGCGTATGAGACTATCATATGACGATTTGTTGAATTTTCACAACTTCTTCACAGGGGTGCCCAGACTCCTCTCAATTCGTCACAAGGGAAAGGCAGACTGATAGCTGACACAACCGAATCACTTATGCTTATTATTGGCACTGCGATAGTAGGGTAGGTCTGACGACACCGCGAGCATTTTAGATTCAACAATTGGAGACCACAAATCGCTCCGAAGGTTATAGATTATATCTGCGTGTGAAATTCCCATGTCTTCACGTTCAACATAAGTGCTCTATAGATGAACCTCCAAGCAGATTTCCCGATTTACCAAGCCCACAACATTCTGGACAAAGGACGTGTCAGCTTTACCCGGGAAAAAACCCTCTTGCTGTCACGTTTGTAAAGCGAAAAAATTATTTCTCCATATCAGCATGAAAAGTTGTGTTTCATACATATAAAATACCAAAATTTTGCACTGAAAACTCTCACAGCCAATAATGACGTAAAACGGCGTCGATGAACGTTGGAAAATGGGCGCTTGGTCGTTTTTATATTTTCTGGATACATTTTCACTGGGAATTCCCTTTATATCCAAAATATGACACCTCCAACCAAAATCTAATTCCATGTTCTTAATTTTATCAAATATACCACAAACATATATTGAAATATCATTTTGGTTGAATGTGTCATATTTTCATGAAATGTAAAATAAGTTTTGTTTTCTCTGTTGACTTGGAAGACTGCGTTATATTGGCATTGTAAGAGTGTTTGGTGTTGCATAGCTTCTTGGCCGTGTGGTTGGAGCGTTTGGTTGTGAATGAAAAATGCTGTCAATTTTGAGTTCGAATCCCAATTTTGTCAATTTTTTTTTTTCGTTTTTGTTTTTATCCATAGCTGAATGACTCCTGAAGAAATATTTCTGGAGTAAAATAATAACAAAATTATTTTACAATTAATATTTAGTAAGTAGAAAATCCCCAAAGCTGTTCTGTTTCTTTCACCACTTGTACTTCCGCTTGCAGTACAAGGTATCACCCGAAACAGACAGGCCTAAATATTTTTGTCATCAATGCGTACGATATTTAATTCATGGATGTGCGTATATAGTAGTAAAGTAACATAGCAATGGCAAATATGAACAGAAGTGTGCCATTCAATAATTTGAAATGTGAATGTTGTGGCAAAAACTCCCGGTTAGGCCAAACCAGGAATACAGATTACTGCTTGTTTAATGTTGTAAAAAATGGTGCTGAATCTACATTACAATCTTTTGTTCACTTACTGTTTCGCAATAGTTGCTTCTCATTCATGTAATTATTTATTGAAGATATTCGTGCTGTAATGAACCAAGTAATGTGGTTTGGGTTGCCCCAAGAAGTAAAAAAAAACATATAATGTGTTGTCTTGTGAGTGCTCTACATGCTATTGCCTTACATGGATCGCTTTCATTTTATAATTAACTCAGCCTTACATGGAGGACCTGTTCCTGACGAGCGCATGACACACTCAACTCTGTATAATAATAGAACTGGGGAAGACCGGCCTTTATTGCTTGAACACGTCATTCGTATAGTACAAATCTAGGAAAGCTGTCAAGAGGGTTTTTTCCCGGGTAAAGCTGACATGTTCTTTGAAAGAAAGTCTCTTCCATATAGCTCCAATTTATGGCTATTAAGTTCTGGTTGCCATATTTTGATAACGGGCACGGTGAGTTCTATTTTGTCATTCATTATCATCTCTCAACTTACTTGATAAATACTGAAATTGAAAATAAAAATAAACCTACGTTATCATTAAGATACGACTATTTTACTCACCTTATGTATTTATTGACTTCGCATGACTCACAGCTTAAGCTGACGATTTCAATCAAATAAACTGGAGTCGAACACAGTGCGAAAAATCCCAGAAGCATTGCAACCATTTTTGTCGATTTTCTGGTTCTATTTACAGACTTTTTCCTGTCCGCCTCACTCCCACTTGTATGCAGTGTTTCTAGCGCTGCAATTACTCTTGCCTAAAATAGAATAAATATAGACGATAAACTCCACTATCGACCACTTTATCAGTCGGGTACTACTCTCTTTATTTTACTCAACTTACCAAGCAAACAGTCGTGAAACCTGATGACAGATTAACCTTCTTTCTATCTCATGATGTATTGGGCATCAATGCCAACTGAATGACAGCTTGAACCTGTGTACTCCAAAGATAGCGGATTTATACTTCACTTATTCTCACATTGCAGCGCAGTTATGTCATCAGGTTCAAGTTCTATTGCACCTCCCGAATTTATTTTACCAATTCAGACAGACGATATTGAGGTCGCATTTAATCCTATCTGGCCTGGGCGTTTTGGGGCCTGTCAAGGTCTGGGGTGGGGGGGGGGAGGGAAATGGCTTCCCTCTATTTATTTTTCTTATCCCTTGAGCTAGGGAGCTGAAACTTAGCACACTATACCCTTGGGTCAAGCTCTACCAGAAAATGTTAAAACATTCAAGATGGCCGCTTTGATGACGTCACAGTGACGTCATTTTCAAAAACGGCATAAGTAGTATACAAGGTGCAAGATGAGTAAAGTTTCACCCGGATGTAGAGGTCATAGAGGTCAATTTGTGAATATTGGGGTCAATTGAGTGAATATCGCTTGACTGCGCATGCGCAGAACCTTTTGTGACGTCACAATGGGTGGTGTGCGCATGCGTGTGTGTGTGTGGTGGGAGGTGGGTACAAGATGGCGGCCAGTTTTTGTGTCGTGTGTGGTGGGAGGTGGGTACAAGATGGCGGCCAGTTTTTGTGTCGTGTGGTGGGAGGTGGGTACAAGATGGCGGCCTGTTTTTGTGTCGTGTGGTGGGAGGTGGGTACAAGATGGCGGCCCGTTTTTGTGTCGTGTAATGGTGTGGTGGGAGGTGGGTACAAGATGGCGGCCAGGTTTTATGTCGTGTGGTGGGAGGTTGGTACAAGATGGCGGCCAGTTTTTGTGTCGTGTGGTGGGAGGTATGGATGGTGTGAGTGAGTGCAAGAATGTATTCATCCGCGGTGATGCAGTCATGTCTGGCGGTGATTCGGTCTCGGGAAAAAGCTTCCGCGGAGAAAAAGTAGTCCCTAGATAAAATGGTCCGATGGGGTCGAGTGAGGTATCAAAGTGAAGCTTAGGTGAGGGGGCATCTAATGGGCTGGGTGTGGGATTGAAATATCGGCATTGTGCGCATGCGCGGTGGCCGAAGGGTATGAAAATAGCCTTTTTGGAGCTAGGGGATTGACTACTGGTCCGATGGGGTCGAGTGAGGTATCAAAGTGAAGCTTAGGTGAGGGGGCATCTAATGGGCTGGGTGTGGGATTGAACTATCGGCATTGTGCGCATGCGCGGTGGCCGAAGGGTATGAAAATAGCCTTTTTGGAGCTAGGAGATTGACTACTGGTCCAGTGGGGTCGAGTGAGGTATCAATGTGAAGCATTCATGAAGGGGCATCTGATGGACTGGGTGTGGGGTTGAATTAGGGTGATTCTGCGCATGCGCGGCGGCCAAAGGGTATGAAAATAGCCGTGTTGGAGCTAGGGGATTGACTACTGGTCCAGTGGGGTCGAATGAAGTATCAAATTGAAGGTGAGGTGAAGGAGCATCTAATGGGCTGGATGTGGGGTTGAACTATCGGCATTCTGCGCATGCGCGGCGGCCAAAGGGTGTGAAAATAGCCTTTTTGGAGCTAGGAGCGCCCCTAATGGATCAATGGGGTCGAGTGAGGTATCAAGTTGAAGGTGAGGTGAAGGGGCATTTGATGGGCTGGGTGTGGGGTTGAATTAGGGTGATTCTGCGCATGCGCGGCGGCCAAAAGGGTATGAAAATAGCCTTTTTGGAGCTAGGAGAGCCCCTAATGGACCAATGGGGTCGAGTGAGGTATCAAATTGAAGCATTCATGAAGGGACATCTAATGGGCTGGGGTGGGGTTGAACTATACCGTTTAGGTGTATTGATGATAATAAAATTTAAAGCTCACATGTCCAACACATACTCACATAATGAAAACAAGAATCGAACTTGCGTCCCCTCGAGATGAAGGATACCCGTCCAGGTTTCATTTTTTTGAGGTGTACTGAAATGCTCTCTCTAATTTATGCCACGGTATCTATTTTTACAGCTGTCAACTGTTATGGTTTGGTCACAATGTTGCCATTTTCTCCCTATATTTAGCGTCCACAAAAAGAAGAGTATATTACAGCAATTATGTTCAAGAAAACACCCCGCTAGAAAATTGTCTTCAAATTGTCTGTTGTTGTGGGAGTATAAAAAATCCTGGTCAACAGGGGCGCGTATATTTCGTGCGACGCTATGTTGCCAATGCATTGAAATTTGAATAGGTTGTCTGCATGGGTTTCAACGCAAGTATAGTACTAAAGTCTAGCTTACCTGATAAAAGAGTTTAGTCCAGATGATCGGGGGCTGTTTTTTTCTTAGGTGGGTATAACACACCATGAAGCGGGAGGTCACGTGATCAGTTCAAGGTCATATCCATTTTTTTCCATCACGGTTGTGCGCAGGTGTATGACGTCACTTCCGGTCTGCGTGAATCGGGCGTGACCTGGAAAAAGGATTGATCTGTAATCTGTGTTGTTGTTGTTGCTCCCTTTTTTTGCACTAACCCATCAGAATAGTACGTATCACGGACTACACCCGTAGAGCTACATCTGGTCTATAAAACATGTCCCTCTGGATCCCACACCTTCATTTCTACAGAGCCATGGCGGAGATGCGACTCGCATTTTATAGTATGCCACCGTGGTGAATTCATTCACGGGTTACCGAGCAGTGGTCCGGTCCATGTTTGCAGATGGCGACGACAACGAGGGACGACGCCAGATCCTGAACGAGTTCACAGAAGCGGTCCTCCACAGAGTGCACTCGATGGAGAGTCGTGCCATCACTCACCACTACTGGACTATGACAGCCATCCTTGATGCTCGGGCTATGGACCACGAGCGCT